>JANHAO010005712.1:0-22276 GCA_026873985.1 Saraca asoca | reverse complement strand
ATATTAAATAACATAATTTTATATTAATTTAATATTTTTATTATATTAAATTATTTATATTTAAAATATTAAATTAATATATAAAATTAAATTGGGTGAATTTGGATGGAATGGATATTCCATCATTTAATGGAATTTTGCATTCCATGGAATGCAAAATTCCATCCATTCCATTCAATCAAACCACATAATCCATAATTCCATTATTTTGTTATTTCCATATCACTGTCTTATTGCTTTAAAAAATTTCTTTTTGTTTGGAAAGTTTGTTTGCATTTTTATAATCTTTCTTTATTTGTATTGTCATAGATTTTTTGTTTTTGTTTGAAAAATTGGGAGGCATTTTTTTGCCAACTTCATTATTTTATTTTTCCATAGGTTCTGTCTTTTTGTTTGGAAAATTCGCTAGCATTTTTATGAGTTTTCCTAGTTTGTTGTCATTATTTAGAACTTAATTTTAGTTAAAATTCGTTTAGTGTAATTTATTTTGTTTCCAACTTTTTACTCAATGCAATATTGTCCTCTGACTTAACATGTTCAAATCCATTCCAAATAACAATACACCATAGGGGTAATGTTGTCAAAAATAAGTCATATAGGTGGTAGAGTTCATTTCTTAGAGAACCACAAACTTAATGAATGGTTCATGCAAGAAATAACTGTTGCACTTACGGAGTTAGGTTATGTTGGGACAATTAAGAATGATATGCACAAACTTTTGATTTATTAAATAGGTTAGTGGAAATTATGAATGATGTAGATGCAATTGCTTTAGCTAGGATAGCATTATGGAAGAACAATAAAAATGTTTTTATATATGTGTTGTATGGTATTGATCATGGAAATGACACCTTTGCCTGAACCAAGTGCTATTGCTAGTGTCAGTGTTGGGGCTATCACACAAGAGGTGAGGTGGGTTGGAGATGTTGATAACCAAGTGAATAAAGGAGTTAAGGTTGAAAGAATTGAATTGGTTGTGGAGTTCACTGAGCATGCTGGTGGTCATATGGAACAGGAAGTTAAGGTGAAAGGAGATTTTGAGCCAAACATTGAGTTTCATGATCTACTGGATGTTAAGGTTGAAAATTATAGTGAGGATGAAATTAATGTGGAGTTCATAGAAGGTAAAGATAGCTTTGAAGAAAGTAGTTATGAGAGTAGTGAGGGAGATATAGATTTTGAGGTTAGTACTATTTCATAATGAAGATGGACCACCTATCATGGGGCCATTTGATGAAGCATTTGATGGTGATTATAAAATTGACTCCTTGAACAATATTGAGTTGAATTCTGGTGGTGAAATTGAAGAGTCTCATCACCCTAAGTACCTAAAGTATAACCTATTTGAAATGAATATTAACTACCTATAGAGGAAATGCTTGAAGTTTAATTCCATTGAGGAGTTTAGGTCTACCATGAGAGAGTTGTTTTGCTGAATGGAGGAGATGTGAAAATGAAACCTAATAACTCTAATAGATGTAGATTTAAGTGTAAGACAGAAGGGTGTGAGTGGTTACACTTTGTGACCAAGTTTGGTGGGAATGATACATTTGGTGGAAGACATGGAAGCCTAAACATACGTGTTAAAATTATGAAAGGACATTTGACATCTTCTAATTGAGTTGTTGAAAAGATTATAGAGAATAAATACAACAACTAGATGTCAAAAAATGCAAATGTTATTGAAATGGTGAAGAAGAAGTATATGAAAAAAATGTCAATGAACAAGGCATAGTAGGCTAGGAGGAAGGCATTAAGAAAGCTCAGTGAGAGATATGATGAGCAGTACTCAAAGTTGCAGGATTATAATGCTAAATTAAGGAGAGCCAATCCTAAGACCATAATGAAGCTTCTACTTGACAAGCGCTCACTAGAAGAACAACCAAGATTTTTAAGATACGATTTATGTCTTGGGCTTATCAAATAGGGCTTCTTGGCTACTTGTAGGTTTATTATAGAGTTTGATGGATGCCATTTGAAAGGCATGTATGAAAGGCAACTACTAGTAGCAGTTGTAAGGGATCCCAATGACTAATACATCCCTTTGACTATTGATGTGGTTAAATTTGAGACTAAGGACTCTTAGTCTTGTTTTATGGAGATTTAGCTAACTGACATTGGAAGAAAGAGTTGGCTATTTGTATCCGACCAACAGAAGGCAATCCCCATTGTTTAATGTTTAATTCTTGACTCACATTATATTGACTACTATAATATTTTGATGCTAACTCACTATTTCTTATAGAAGTTGGTTCCTATAATTGAAGAACTTACTACACATATTCCTAGTATAAAGCACAGAAGATGTGTTAGATACATTTATGCCAATTTGAAGGCTAAGTATGGTGGAGGGGTTGTCTTGAGGAACCTGATTTTAGCACCTTTAAAGGCCACCTACAAGGGGTGGGAGAGACAAATGGCATAACTTAGAAAGGTAAAGGTTGATGCCTACAACAAATTAATAGGGACTAAGTTTAAGTCATGAGCAAGGTCATTTTTTTCCTTCCAAGCCAACAGTGACATGATCATGAACAATCTTTCTAAGGCTTTAAATGTAAGGATCATTGAAGCAAGGGACAAGACTATAATCACTATAGTAGATTGGATTAAAGTGTACTGGATGACACGATTTGATAAAAAGAAGGTTAAGAGGAAAGCATATAAAGAAAGAGTTTGTCCAAAACCTTTGAAGATGTTAGGAAAGGAAATTGAAAAAGCATGTAAATGGATAACAAAATAGGCTAGTTCACACACATTTTAATTAGGAACTTCTCCTAACAAATTTGTGGTTAACCTACAAGCATTACAATTGCAATTGGTGGGGATTTAGGCTTACCTTGCAGATATGCATGTGCATGCATCTTCTTCATGGAGGATGAACCAGAGCATTATGTCAGCAAGTACTATCTTCTTGCAACATATATAGCTTGTTATGGGCCAATAGTGAACCTTGCCAATGGTAATAAAAACTCTGACAGTCTACAGGGAAGGAAAACATACTTCCTTGAAGGCATAAAAAAGTCATTGGCAGACTAAGAACACTAAAGAGGGGAACCTGATAAGTCAGAACTAGCACACAAGCTAGGTAAGGTTGGTACAAGTCTGAGGTGCTCAAGGTGTAAAAATATGGCCATAACCAACAAACCTGCAAAGCACTAGTAGTTCAAAAGAAGGGGAAAAATGCAACAAGAACATTAGGCTTGAAAACAAATGAGGCAACAACACCATATGTAGTAGCTGCTCCATTTGCTATAACAACTCCATCAATAGCAACAACAAAGCACAAGAGCAAGGCACCAATGAAAACTCAAAAAAGAAGCATCTTGCAATGCCTAAGGAAAAAAGAAGGAAAAAAAGTCAAAGCCAAGAAGGCGAAGGCAAAGCTTTACCCTGCATCTCAAGAGACAATTAATACAAGCCAACTACCTCCAACAATTTGGCATAAGGAGTAACAACATGAATCTTTTTATTAGTATATATTTTGCCATTGGGGTACCACTGATACATAATTGCACTTAATGCTTCAATGGCTTTTTTGTATAAACTGCTACAAGACTTTCTTTTGGGATTTAGGGAAAGGGGTATACTTAAACAATTACTATTTTGCCTCAATGTCTGATTGAATTTACATAGAGATTATACTATTTTGCTAATGAATTGGACGTTGAGATAAAATAGTAATTGTTTAATGCTATTCATCACATTTTGATGTTTGGCTTCACTATCCCAACAATTATACTATCTTGATAATGAGAAATGTGAATTCATGTACCACATTTTGTAATGATCTAATTGAGGTGGGAATTTATTTACTTTATTGAAGTGTCATTTTATTTCAATGCCACTATTTCATTGTTTTATTAACACTCAAATGTCATCCAATTTTTGTCATGACTTAATTCTGCTTTGCATAGTTATTTTGGAAGCAAAGATAGAGTTCAAATATAAAAAAATGACAAACAAAATCAAACTCCATTACTTTCACCAAAATAGAAATATTTCATTCACTTCAACCAGAATACAAAATTAAATGACTATTTGTAAAGCTATATAAAATTCCCTTGATTTTAGTCCCATATTTCCTACACACTCCGCCCTCTGTATACCAAATAAGAGTTGTTACAACCATACAACATTTTCAAACACTAAGTTAAGCCACAAGACGTCAACTATACAACCATAACTAATGTCTAAAACAAGCAATAAACATCAACATAGTCAACCAAGACATTATCAATATAAGCTGCAATGTGTGCACAATATTCTCCAATGACCTTATCAAAATTTTTTGCTTTATAACAACTTCTCTTTCCCGATCTTTCATAGATTCACTAGCCCACTTGAAAAAGCCATAAGACCATGGCACTTTACATAAACACATAATATCTCTGCCAATAGCCTAGTTTAGTATAGGAATATTTTCAAGGAAATAAGATAAAATAATGAAAAACTTACCTTAAAATTTTGCCATCCCAAGAACTTTCCCCTTGGATTGGCGCAAGTTTTGGAGGTGAACATCAGAACTTGTTCACCACAGTGGCATAACCATTGGCGTCTATCACTTGAGCTCAAGACTTTAGTCTTAACGCTCCCCCAAGTCATAGAAAACTCTCTCATTGTGTCGCTTAAGTGTTTTGCTCCTATACTATTTTGAACAATACGAAGTAATTGAGGGTTGTAGAGGGAAGAGTTGAGGCAAAAAATCAGGCTAATTATTAGGTCATATGCAAGCCACATGAGGCACCTTCCACGTTGGAATGCTAGGATTCAATATACAATGGCAAAGTATTTACACTTCAACAAAACATTTATTAGCATAACACATTTGGATGGAAATTTGACTATAAATACCCAATTAAAAACGAGTTTAAAGTATAGGTAACCAATTCCAAATTTTCAAATCACAAGTATTCAGCTCAAAAAAAATTAAAACTATAGAGGTCTAGAGTGTAATTTAACAAATGAAATTCTTGACGCAATTCACAAGAAGTCATGATATGGGAAGGCAAGTTGGAAACACAAGAATATTTGTTCTCAACCTTTAAATTTAAACCTAGCAAAGAATAGAAAGATTTGAAGAAAATGGCATGATTCAAGGTGAGGGTTGTGAGAGACTCACCCTTAAGAACCAAGAAGGAAAACTTGAAGAAATAAGGTGTCATAGAAGCCACCCAAACCATGACAAGCAATAGGTGATGGAACCTTTTCCAACTAGTAGCAAATTGATCTCCCTCTCAGCTTCAAAGCTAGACAACACTTTATTTCTGAATGTAAACAGATAAGGGGATCTTAGTCCCCATCCATTCCCTCCCTATTACCATTCTTAAATCTAATTTTCTAAAACAAGAGGAGAGGTATTTATAGTTTTCTTCTCATTCCCTGATAAGGGCTTCTACCAGCGTGGGTATTTCATGCCATTATTTTTAGATAGGGAAATTAAAAAGAAGGTGATGAAATTTATGGAAGATTTGTATAGAACTATATGAATAATCAACTAGAATACAGAAAGGAGCAATGTTCTCACCTCCATATACAGTAAATTTCTTTATCAATGTACATCACCCCTTCAGATAATCCTAACATAAACATTTAGGGTTGGCAAGGTTACCGCCCAGTAAACTTGACCATCCATGCGCCGCCAAGGTAAAGACCCATTAGGGGTGCAGCTAGAAGAATCTGAGTAAGAGGATCGGTAGACGGAGTAAGTACAGCGGCTGCCACAACTGCACCAACCACAACATACCTCCAAACTGACAACATCTGGTCTCCAGTCACCAGCCCAACTTGTCCCAATAAAAACTGTATAACAGGAACCTGCAACATGACTTCTATTAGATTCTATCACTACTGATAGTTTGGAGCAAGAAAAAAAGTCACCTCTACCACTGGTTGAAGAGTGCAATCATTTTGTACATGTCGAAATGAATGATTGATTATAAATGGGAGAGCAGCACAAGCTATATTGAGGAAGAATTTTTCAAATAATGGCATGATTATTGCTCATATCATTACAGAAGTGAAATCGAATATACACATCCTTTATTAATCCAAAATGACCTATTATAGGCACATCTAATATTCCTAATTTCCTGTGTATATTATTTATAGGAAATATTACAGTTTACCCATTTTCCAACTATATTTCAAACTGTCAAAATTAATCCATCGGTGTTTTGCTCCAATAGCAAAGTACTCACTTCTAAAATTTTCCATTGACTTTTCATTTGTAAATTCATTTGACCTCAATTTCTGCCATTTCCTTACAAATTCAACTTGTTGCAATAGCCAAAAACAGAGCAACCATGAATTAAGTTAAATAACCAACCATCTAAGCTTATAGCAATGATAATTTGACATGCATATTTAAGGCAGGACAGTGTTCATCCATGCTCAAAACAAATTTCGAATGTCCAATTCCTACCACAAGTTTCTTTGGTTCTTCAGATGATATAATTTTTTTCCACCTCCCAACCCATACAACTTTGGATCAGTTGCTTCAAGAAAATTACCCAGGCCAGAGTTTCCAAACCCAATCCACCAAACATATCTGTTCTTCACTTGTAGCACTGGGTTCAAGTGGTTTTCTTCCACATGTTATGTCCAAGGCATCAATTCTAAGGCTGAGTTCATGAGACTGTACAGGCCTTGCCTTCAGTAGCAAATTCTGGAGCCATGTATCCCACTGTTCCAGCAAAATATGTTGTACCATTTCCCATGTTTTACCAGTCCGGCTAACCCAAAATCTCCAACATTAGCATTCAAATTTGAACACAACATTAAATTGCTCCTACTTTTCATGCAGGTATAGCAATGCTCAGGCTATGCTTGCAAGCTTTTGCGGCCTATATGCGGATCTAAGCTTCCATTTTCCATAAACACATACATAAGTAGAAAATGATTCTTCTGGTGGCACCACCTGATAAGTTATACCTTCACCCCGAAACCCTAAACCTTCTTCATGGCAACATACATGTTCAATTCCCTAAAAATTCATTGTAGACTCCACCAAAGCCTCTCTCTTAAAGTTGCTATTCCTTTGTAGAGTTATTGGCAGCTCTAACAAGTTTTTATGGGAAAACTTTGTAGTTCCAGTTACTCTTTCAAAATCATTGTCCATAACAAGCTCAAAATTCAAGCAGTCTATGCATCTTTCCCTCATCTGCTATATCTAGCCATGTTAAGCCCAAACTACCCATTAATATGCCTGCTCCAATGTCCCTTTACTAATCTTTTTGCTTTCTTCCAAATTCAGCATTCCTATGTTTCTTATAGCCATTGAAGCTTGAAATTAGGGGAAAACAATAAAAATGAAGTGACATGTAAGTCACATATCTAATTCACTAGGTTTTGGGCAGAAAAATTCCTCATGTGGGGGTTAATTTTGACACTTTAAACCACAAGTATGCAAATGAAATGGGTTATACCACAGGTGGGTAAACTATAATTTTCCCATAATTTATATTCAATACTTGTAGCATAAAACACTTTTCTACGCATGGTATGCTGTTGGGTCAATGGTCTTCTGGCATGTTGATGTTTGATGTTGGTCACAGGGAATATCTATTATATGCATAAACAAAGCATGAATACAACCACCCAGAAAAATTTACCTGGAAAGACAAGCCTGTACTGAACATAAGCACCAGTACAAATTCAAAGTATTGATCAATGGACCATAATGATTCAACAGCCCCTTCTGCATAATTAACAAAGAAGTTTAATGCAGCAGGGGTCAGAATTAAGTACGAAAATGTGATTCCGGCGTAGAAAAGAACTGATGAACCCAAAACAATTGGTGCCAGAAATCTTCTTTCATCTCTTGTTAGACCTGGAAGTACAAAGGCTATAATCTCATATAAAATGACCGGACTCCCCAGAAGGAGGCCACAGTATCCAGACACCTGCAGGATGGAATAAAAGCAATTAGTTATAGCAAGGCAGCCTCATTGCTTTTATTTTTTATTTTTTTTTTCAGGAGCCAGGTTGTCGAACAAAGGTTACTTTGAGATACATTTTAAACTATATTTAGATCAATAGGCATGCTGTACAGGAAGGTTTCAGCAAACTATCACATTAAAATGAGCATTTTTATTCCCTGATTGTTTTGTGACAAATTGTTAATCATTAAATAAAAGTTCTTGAAAAGGATTAAAAAGGTTATATGTATCTTGTAAGCAAAACTTGGCCACTTACCTAGAAATATTTTGCAGCATGGTTTAAGCCACTTCATGTTTACATACCTTTCAAAGATACATCCTAATATTTGAAGTTTATGCAAGAGAAATAGACCATCAGGACTTCACTCCCAAAATTTTACTGTTCATTTAAAAATTGGTCTTCCTTGACTTGTCTGACAACCTCAGTGACAAAACAACTGGTCTAAGAACAATCAGAAATTTCAATAATCTCTATGCCATAAAGTTTACTTGAGTACTTTTTAAAAAGAACAAGAACGTTAAAGCTGTGTCTAAATTCCCAATAAAGCTAGTGTGATACAGCAAATTAACCTAAAAAGCAGCAATTTTTATTTTTACATGAAATCCATACACCGAGAAGTAAATTCATCAAAAATCAAAATGGAAAGACAGCATGACTTTCAACATATACATTCTATTTAGCAGTCTTACCTTCAAAGTTGTAAAGAAAAACTCGCCAGGAGCTAGTTGAAGAAATCGTACACCCTGTGATTTTACAGGGGCTTCAAGAACCATTATCAGTTCTTTTGAAAATGCAAAGCATCCCAAAATGGCTGCTCCAACTGCCAGAACTGATACAAAGATTCTCTGTCGCAGCTCTTCAAGATGATCAAATATGCTCATTTCTTTATCATCAGGAAGAAGCTCTTTACTAGGATAAAGAAAATCATAAAGTGTGTTTCCTCTATCATCTTGCTTAAATTTTTCCTGTGTTTCTTCTCTTGAACTATCAACTATATCTGTATATTTTAACATAAAATTGATATCAGACTTTTAACTGTATCAATTAAACTTGGAGCAAAAACATGGGAAACAAACTGCATCATAAGCTAGCATCATTTCAAAAACACCCTAGAACCTAGTCCATTTACACATTGTTTCGAAGGAAACAAACCAAAGATATTATAGATTAAATAGTATCCCGATAAGTGATACACTAACTTCATTCAGAAGTTATCCCGGTACCATCAATACAGAACATGAGAGCCACAACATAATTAAGGCCTCACAATTTACATGTCATAGAAATCTATCACTACATTCTTTAGATGACAGTGAATCCTTGCCAATTTATAATGAAAATACTCTATTTGCATGCCAATTTATGATCAAAAGTAGTCAAAACATCCTATTGAGGATGAATAGTTAGTCTTACAACCATATCTATCTAGGAATCAAGCATTCATTTCCATATCATACCAGCGTAACCAGTAACAATGGAATGTCTAATGGCACTGTTAACAACACAAATCACAGTCAAGCTAATAATAAACTTTAAATACAAAGATGATAGTCATACTTGATGTTAACACTCAGCAATTCATTGTCCCTCACATGGACATTAACTATAGCAGTAAATAGCCTGCAAGAAAATAATATGCTTGACACTACCAGAATAAGCAACTGATAACAACCCAGAATAAAACCCCACAGTTCATTGAGGTAACTTTCTATATAAAGTTTAAATCTTTCAGCATAGACATTAAATTAATTGAATATGCGCAATTACCTGGCCTATCCTCAATAGCGGAGCCAACCCCACTTCCACTGCTGCTCAACTCTTGCTGCTTCTCTCTCAGATCGTCATCAACAGCAAAACAAACAACTCTATCACAGCTCCTATGCTTCCGCAACACACCAAAACTCAACCTCGGAATCCTGTTGACCCGAGTAGAATTTAACTGGTTTTGGATAGACCCGAGTCGCCGAAAACGGCAACTATGGAGCTCCAAGTGAGGAATACCAATATTCATACTCGCGCTTGCCATTTTACCGCTATTGATTTCGCTTCTTTGGTCGTCTAGACAAAACGGTTGGCTCTTATTGAATGCCCGATTTGCTTCTGTCTCTGTTTCTGTTACCTCACCAGCTGATCCTTTTTGAACCGGTCAGCGAGTCACGGTTCAATCAAGCCGCTCCGTTCTTGTTCATGAAAAGGGTGAATTTCTTGCGTTCACACTGCCTACCAACAGAATTTCGTGCGTCTCCTTTGCTTAAATCAATTTTTCTTGACATTCTAAGATGAATGGCGCACTATTTTATTTTATTTATAATTTTTATTTTTATTTTATTTACATTATTATAAATTTTTTAAATTTATTTGATAATTTTAATAATTCTATTCTTATCTTATCATTTTATTTATGAAAATATTATTAAAATATATCTTAAAATTAAATTTATACATTTTCAATATATTTTACTTAAATAGTAAAATTCATTTATAAATCAATTAAAATTATTATTTTAATATTATTTTCAAACAGTTAAATTTAAAGAAAAGTACCCTGTCATCCCATAAAATATATGAATATTACACTGACTTTCTTCTATTGAAATCCTAAATACCACAGTTAAGAATACTTCATTTATAATATTTCTTAAATATTTGTTTAAAATCAGAGTTTGTAAATTAAATAATATTTAATTATTATACTATCATTAAAATACAAGTTTTGTTGCTTGTTGATTTTTATATCTTATTTATCAAATTTGAGCTAAACTTTTTTGATTTAGCACAAATTTTTAAGTTTTGGTTGATATTTATATTTTGACTTATTTGTTAGAGGTGCAATTATTTATTTATTTGTTAAGTGTGAGTAGAAATTGTTTAAGCTTTTTTTTAGTTTTTATTAATTTTTCTGAACTAAATTTTTGAATGTTTATTTCTAATATATGAGTTCGATCTTTTTTTTTATATCATAAAAATGATTTTTTTTCTTTTATAATTATTTTTGTTCCATTTTTTTATCTGATAAAGTTATATAATGATAAAATAATTATTATTGAGAAGAATTTTGTTTTCAAACACATTTTTTAGATAGAAAAATAGTAGACTTATTTTTAACATAAAAGAAGAGTTGAAATTATACAATGAAGAATGTTTTCGGTATTATTTGGTTGAATAACACCATTAATCAAAGAAAAATGACTCTTGTGGAAGAAAACTGATTGAAAATTGTAATATAATTGTATATATATAGGAAATTTTATAATTAGAGAAGAAATCATCTTAGATTTAAGTGTAATTTATATATATATATATATCAATATATATTTTTTAAATTTATTCATAAATCAAGAGAATTGAGAGATTGTGTGATTAGTCTGTGCAAAAATCAAGTGTAATGATATAAATGAGGAGACACATGGTTGGCATGTTAGAAAAGCAAATTAGTATAAAGACTTAGTTTTAAAATCTTTTAACCTACAAAAACTTAATCCAATTAAATCACTGGATGTAACAAAGTAATTTAACTCTAACATTTTGAAAACTTCCACTATTCTTTTTTAAAAAATTTAATTGTACATGATACATGAAAATGCATTTTCAAATAAGTTAAATATTGATTGATTTATAGACACAAAAAGATTGATTCTACATAAAAAAAAATTGAAATGTACATAACTAAACAAAAAATCGCAGAATATAATAAGAAATACAGGAAAAAAAAACAAATGAAAAAAAGGGAACAAATAGAAGAAAATGATGTATATATGCTGGCCTTGAGCTTCAAACATTAACAAATAATATTTTGTTCATTTTCACATCGAAAATCGCTTTAACCATCTTTGTTAACCCCTTGGTTAGGTGAAAGAAAATGAAAAGAAAAGAAAAGAAAAGAAATGCAAGGAAAATAGATGGAAAAGAAAATAATTTTTCATTGATTGGTTGAATGGAAAATAAAAGAAAAGAATATGAAAGGAAAATTAATAAAATAATTTATAAAAAAAATATTAAAAAAATTATGAGATTATATAATATATGATTGAAATGTGTAAATATTACATTCAATCTATGATTACAATTATATAAATTTTAAATTAAAATAATTATTTTGCCAAACACACTAATTCATTTTAATAATCTCAAATAAATGATAAATCAGAAAAATACAATACTTTATCCAGAATCAAAATTATTTAATAATTATTTTAGTTTGTTATATTTGTCTTAAATAACATATAAGTCCTTCTCACTAAAATAATATGTTATCTTAAATGACATATTATTTTGATTCTTTATATTGTTAAAAATAAAAATGTAGCGTTTACCTTTAAAAAAAAATTCCAAAGACTTTTTCGATTCTCATAAATGGAGGACACAGAAATACATAATAGCTTGGAATCGAAAATGTGTGTTATTGACAGAGTGATTTCTACATAAAAAATATAGCAACAATTTTTTTTTTTTTTACAAAAAACGGCATTATCTTTATCTTTATCTATAACCCAGTAGCAATTTTCAACCACAAAATGTAGCAGCATTTTCCTTTTAAATACAATAGCAATTTTTTGTTTCTTTATAGAATAAAGCAGTAGAAATTTCATGGATACAACAGGAGGTCGAGCATTTTCATAGACTTACCAACAGATTTGCACGAAGAAATGGAAGTTTAGGTCGAATCTCAGGAAACTGAGGCTGGCCGTCAGGTTGCACTGGCTGTTAGATGTGGGTGGGCTCGTCCGGCGTGGGTGGGTCTCCTCTAGCCGATCTGCACGAAGAAAGAAGCTGAGGCTGAATGTCGTCGGATTGCATTGGCTGTCTAACGTAGATGGCTCTCGTTTGGCCGATCTGCAGGAAGAAAAGGAAGTTAAGTAGAGGGGGAGATGCAGAGGGTCCGTGGGGGAGGAGGAGGTCGGGTATGCAGTGCTAGTTGTGTTCGTTTTCCGTGTATTTTCCCTCTGTTTTGGGAGGAAATTTTTCCTATAAGCCCCATCATTTTTTTCCTGTTCATTTTTCATTCCTCTCCTATTTTCCACCCCAACCAAACAGAGAAAAACATCTCAAAAAAATTACATAACAAAAATTTCTATTTATTTTCCCCCATTTTCCTCTCACCCAAGCAGGAGGTAAAGGAATTTGTTATAATTAAATTTTTGGATAATGCTATTTGCTGTTTAAAAAGGTCAGGGTTTAAAAAAACATTGGAAGCTAATGCAATTTTCATTAAATATAAAGCATTGGGTGAAAAATATAGATTTAATTAATACGAGTTTAGATTATAAATTATAATATATTTAAATATAAATAAATTATTATTATATTTTTATTTATTAGATTACTATATAATAAATATAATTATGGTTATATTAATTATAAAAAATATTATATTTTTAATTTAATAAAATTATTATATTAATATTTTAAATTAGTTAAATTTATCATTTAATTTTTTTAAATTTTTTTAATATATGAATACTTCAATAAATTTATTTATAATTTATTTTATTTAAAAATTTAAATTTTCTTCTTTATGAAAGAAGATTTAATTATTTAATTAATAAAAATTAACTAATATATTATATCAAAAAATTTATATTTTAGAATTTTTTTTTAAAAATTTTATAAATATTTTAAATTAAAATTATAATAAATACTCTTTGAAAAGAGAAACTATGAAACATTAAATTTAGTATTTAATATTAAAAAATAATATAAAAATTTTAAAATAAGAATTTTTAGAATGTACAAAATTAAAATTAAATATTACTAATTATATACTTATAAGTATTTTATTTTTATATAATTTAATTATATATAAATTATTTAATATAAATAAAAAATATACTTTAAATTATAAGAAAATAAAAAATAAAAGTTTTTATCAATAGCTTAAATTAGAATAACAAGTAAAAAAATAAAAAAATAAAAATTCTCATTCTTAGTGAGTCAAAACATTTATTTCATAATAAGATTTGAACGAAATATAAATGTCATTATTTTATAATATTAGAAAGATATCATGCAAGCAATTAAATATGATATTAAAAATATCAATAAATGAAAAATTTGATATGTTTATGAAATTTTACAGGTATGGATGAATTTTTTGAAAATCTTTCAAATAGATAAAGTAAACAAAAATTCATTTAAATGTGTATCTTTTAAATATTTAATTAAATTAATTAAGTAATTTTTTTTTATAATGATAGTAGAAATGTAAATTTAAACTCATTCATCATTATTTTTTAAATATATAATAATATGGATAAAATATTTTTCATATTATATTTATACTCAATTTTTTGATAAATTTAGTTTATGAAACATTTTTAGATAAATTATTGCTATTATATCTGTTGGTTGTATTTTTGGAATGGTCTATTGCATTATTAATATATTCCACAATGAGGTTTCTTCCTTTTTCTATTCTGTTTTTTTTAACAAAATTTAATTTCTACAATGATATTTTAAATTTAAATATTTATTTATAAAGTGAAATCTATTGTTTAAATCGGTATATTTCTTTTATTTCGTAAGATACAACATCGATAGATACAATATGACATGTTGTCAAATTGACTATACTAATTAAATTTTTAGGATTCTTTTTCTGTCAAACGAAAAAATTTCAGACGTTTAATGTATTTCAAAGATATTTGATGCCTCATGTTAAGTATTTAACTTTTTTATATATATTTTGCATCGCTTGTATATATATATATGTTTTTTTTGGTAGAAATGCATCACTTGTATTTTGGCTTTATTTAAATCAACCTAAATTTAAATCAAAGTGAGTAAGTGGCGTTGCCCTTGCCGTTCTGGCGCCTCTGCCATTCCTTTCCCGCGCTCCCTCCATCACATTCCCCCCCCCCTCTCTCTCTCTCTCTCTAATTTCTTATCTCTTTGTTGGTTCTTTCTGGTTTAAGATTTCATCAAATCAGAGCTCATACTCTCTTGGATCGTTCTTCACTTCTTCTCACTGTTAAAGGTACCATTTTCTTCCCGCTATTTCTCGTCACGCTTCACTGTTTATGCTTTTGATTTCTGATGTCTGCTTCGCTGCCAGGGGATCCTTACTTCATTCAACAGCCAATGGTGCGACAAAATCATAAAATGAAAGCACTAAATCTGCTTCGGACCAGAATCTCTGACCCCAAATTCATCTTCAAGACTCTCTATGATTCGCCGGACAGCAATTACAGGTACTGTAATTGCTCCCTCTTCCATTATTTGCTGTTTGGTTACTGAGAAAACAAGTTCTCTGCTAATTAACAGGTGTACACGAATATATCACGGTTTAAATCTTTTTGTCTTCTTTTAACTTAATTGAGAGCTTACATCTCTCAGAAATTGTTGGGTTAATTGATTGCAGCAAGCTGAAATTCATGATATCAAGTTCAGTTACTGAGGCATGCAACAATTCTATTCTGCTACTTGGTTCTCGTGGCTCTGAGAAAGTTGCGGTTTGTAGACAGATAAATTTCTACACCTAGATCAAACGAGGTTTCTTGATAATGGTTTGGTTTAGAGTCTTCTTTGTTGTTTTTCATGTTGCTAGGTTTTGGAGCTCGTCATTGGAGATTTGTTGGTGGAATATCCGGACATGATTTCAGTGGTATGTAGAATTTCATTTTAACTGTTTTGGAATGCAATTAGGAGCTAAATTGAGTGAATTGTGCTCTGAATTGTTTCAGATTGCAAAGGAGTTATTTTCAGGGTTTAACCGCAAGTGAAATTATTCCTTCAACTAGTTTTCATGATTGCGTGTCTATGTTTGGAGTAATCCTTCATTTGGTGATACCATGATATGGAAGCAAAGAAGCAAAACATTCTTTTATATAAGAATGTGCACTTTTTTTTTTGCAAATTTATGGTTGGAGTATATCTGAGGATTCATAAAAGATCAATTTTGCCCCAGTTTGAGTTCAGTGTAAACTGTAGACCTCTAGCATGGTAGAAGCAGCCAGTTACGGATAGGGGCATGTTTCATTCACATCCAACAAAACCTTTAAGATTATATACGATTGTTATTTTGTTGTTTACCATATATTATGCTTGATGAGTGATGACCTTTTCAGTAATATATTAATAATGTATATTCCTTTGCTCACTTAAATTTGCATAATAGTGATGCATTATAGTCTGAATTTGCTGGTTTGTTATTTTGGGGCATCTCAAGTTTTTTAATGTGTTAGGATGCACTGTTGACCAAATTGTATGTTACATGGTCCAGACATGACTGTTTATTCTCATTTTGATCTGCTGTCCGTTATTGCTAAAATTCTGTGTTGCAGATCAAGTTGAGTGGGCTTTTACATAGTGATGACAACAGTGCGTTCAAGGTAGGAATTCCCAAACCTTGCGATGATTTGATACTATACTAGTTGAAGTAGCTTTAATGTTGATATTTACAATAAAATTACCAATTAAATCCTCAAGTTACTTTGAGTTTTCTTTTGAGTATGTAAGATGATACCTTGATATTTAATATTGTTGCTTTTGTATTTAAATTTGCTTTGTCCTCTTTGAGTTGAGTTATTCCTGATGATGGTATTAATGATTGGCATGAGCTCTAGCTGAGTTAATGCATACTAGTATGCTTGTGTTTCATGTATTAGTTACTTACAAGGAAATAATTAACCAGCAGAGAATGGATCACCCTTACATACATTCGTCTTCAATGGAAGAAAATAGTATAAACAATTCTTTAGCATTTTTCTAATTAGAATGTTGAAGTTTCTCCTTGAGCAAAGCAAGCGTGATTTTGAAAATTATGATTAAAGATTTGTATTGTCAAGAATTATTGAATGTAAAATGGAAATTGATGATGATGGACCTAGCTAAGTAGTGCACTTGAGATTATTTATAATGTTTCGGAGCAATGATGATCATGTGAAGCATATTATAAACTAATACATTTGTGTAATTGAATATAGCATCATTAAATAGTGATTATAGACAAAGAATTAGTGGCACTTTATCATGACTGTATATAAGATTAGCTTAAATACTCTATACTCCGTCAAGCACCTCTTTATGCTAAAATGTTTATAACATATTCTATTATTTGTAAGAAAAACTGTGCGTCTAGTTTTTGTCTGGTTATAATCTGAACTTAAATTGTTCAAACTAGTTGATAAAGTTGCACTGCTTCATGTATATGCCATATAATTTCATTTTTTTTTTGTTGTGATCGATGATCAATTAGGAAATTGCAAGGCAGTTATGTATGGAGCATCAATTGGTATTTTCCAAAGCGGTAAGCTGGTTTATGCTATATTGGTACCACACATTCATATTTCATAAATATGGGGTAATAATTCTTTGTTCCCTGACATGCAGGCATCATTTGATGACAACTCCCAGTTCATGGTAGCCATGCTAAAGTGAGTGTAAAATTTTTTTTTTTTTTAAAAAAAAGTCAAATGGTTTGATGTCCTAAAAATCCTATGTTGTCATTCTCTGCTAGGGAGTGTGGATTGGCGCATAAAACAGTTATTTTTATTTTGGATGAGTTTGACCTCTTTGCTCAGGTAAGACTCCACTTTGTTCTCCCCCTTGATTATTGCTGAGAAGTTTACAGTTTATAGTCTAAACTATGGTTTATTACTTTATTCATAATGGGCATCATGAAGTGTAAAATAATCCTATTAATCCCATTTCCAGCTAATTCAACTTTTTTATGGGTTATGTTTGATTTAACTTCTCTAATTGTATTTTGAGTCATCTTTTATTTAATTTTATGTTGCTATTATCTCCATTTTGATTCTCCCCAGGGCAAACAACGTTTACTTTATAGCTTGCTTGATGCAATGCAATCAGTAACATCGCAGGCTGTTGTGATTGGTATTAGTTGTCGGCTGGTATGTGCTTTGCAGCTATTTTTTTTTTCCATTGCATACTTCAAGTAGTTGTAAATATCATGTCATGTTCAAGGCTCTGAAACTATATACATGAATGAAAGGTTTTGCTTTGGAAAATGGAAATCGTTCTTATTGTATTGGGAATATTTCAGTTTGTTTTGTTTGTACTTATTCTGTCCACATTTAGTGTATTATCTCCTAAGTTGCTTGCAGATTTGATTGAAATGCTAGAAATCAAGCTAATTTACATTGCAGGATGCAGATCAGCTGTTGGAAAAAAGAGTGAGATCTCGCTTTTCACATAGAAAGCTATTGTTCCTTCCACCATCAATAGAAGACTCACAGAGGTAATTTTATTTTATTTTTTCATTTTGGTTGGCCATTGTGATTTGATGCGAAATATCATAGAAAATGGTTTCTTCTTTGACTTCATACTGTGCAGAATGATGGAGCACATGCTATCATTACCAATAGATTCAAGTTTTCCACATGATTATGCTGTTGAATTCAACAGGAAAGTTCAAGTATCCTTTGTATTCTTAATCTTCTAACAGGATCATCCATGGTATTTTATTTTCTTTGACTGAGAATTATACATCACCTTTTAAGATGTCAAGTAGCTTTCATGAAGATTTGTACCTTTTCCTCCAAGCTCGAGTCCTGAGATAAACCCTTTACATTTGCTTTCAATTCTCATATGGCCTTTTTCTGTGATTGATGGAACATAATTTAGAATTCTATAATGTATTGCATAAACAGCTTATGAACAAGTAATTTACTAAGAGGCTATTGAGTATTTTTAGCAGATCTAGTTCAGAAATAAAATACAGAGAACAAAGGCAGATATTGAACATTTGAAGGCTATGCTCATTTAATGTCTCTAAATGAAAATTAGATTGCTTTCTGAAAGAACTATGCTAATAAATGGAAGCTGAAAATTGGCATGCTGAATGGTGTGCATAACCTGTGAATTTATACTAGAAGAATACACAATGGAGCCCCTCATTATAGGGACACAATCAATATAATTGGTATACCAAATAGGAAATTGAATGCCATTGAATTTATAATACATGACATTGCATAACTGTTGAGTGTTGACACTTCGAACCCTTTGTTAGAATTGATTTTTTTGACCTCGGCAGAGTGAATAGATAAAACCATTTTACATCAAAATGCTTGTTAATTAACAAACCTTTTCGGTATTTTTCTAGTTGTTCATCTATATTGTACTAGTTCGTTAGATCATGGTTTTTTTCTTTTTGATAATTGCTGCTTTGTCACATTACCACCCATGTTCTTATATTACATAAATGAACCTGGTAAGTATTGGGCCTTCTGCATGGTGAATCAGCATGCATCCCCAGAAAGAAGCTCTTTATATCATAAACCTACTTGTAGCTTTTATGGCTGATGTATACTGCCATCATGAAGGCTTAGGAATGAGTATCCACACCATTATGCAATCAGTTTTGAATGTTTTCCAAGGTTTTCAAGTTTCAACATACTCCTACTAATATAAGTTGATGAACTTTTGACCCATGAAAGAACTCTAGTAAACGTTTTTCAGTTCCTTGCATTGACCTATTTCTGTGAGTAACTGATTTCATTGACAACAACTAATTCACCTCTGGAAAAAATGCTGCTATGTACTGAGAAAATAACCATTTATCTTGCTTGCATAATGAAAAATGTGCTCTTCTGTTTTGGAAAAATGAATCCTTGACATATTACAGGATATTATTGGAGACAGAAGGTTTAAAGAAATTTTCCATAAATATTGGAATTTTGATTCATCTGTCAAACATTTGCTGAGGTTTCTGTAAGTATTTCTTTGTATCCATGTAAAGAACTTCGATACCAGCTTCCTTTCAATATGAATACACTATCCTGCTAGATTTAATGGAGCATGGTTGCTGCTTAGATTTTCAGCTGTTTCTCATATGAATCTGCAAACTGGGTTTCTGTCACAAGAGAACTTTGAAGCTGCATTTTCCAGTATCCAAAGGCAGCCGAAGCTTGAATGTCTAAAAAGTATGATGACTGCACCTTTCTATGTATGACCATGCATGCACACACACACAAACACACGCAAAGGCCTTTCAGTATGGATTTCTTTTCTGCCGTGTTAGAGATATTATCTGCATTGGAGTTCCATTTTTTTAAACCTGATTCTCAATTGGTGGTCCTGGTTTTACTTCTTGGAGTGTATTTTTGTTCCTTGGTCCACATTATACTCTATCATGTTCCGTTTGGTTGGATGGAATGGAATAAGAATGAGTGGGAATGGGAACTGAATGGAATGGAATGAAATAACCATTTCATAATTATGTTTGGTATGGTCAAGAATGGAATGAATATTTTATTCCATTTTTATGTTTGGTACAACAAAATATTCTAGGAATGGAATGGAATGAAAAAAAAATAGCGAATTACAATAATACCTTTATAATAAAAAATAATAAAATATTTATCTAAAAATAATAAAAAATATACAAGGCTTCAATTTTTTAAGTATATAGGATTTTATTCCGTTTTTTAGTTCTTCAAGTAAGCTCGTCTTCTTTTCATAATTTTGATTCATCTTATATATCAATAAGTAAATTTTAATCCATTAATTTTTATTTTATATTAAATAATTATGTATAATAAATAATATTTGTTTTATAAATAATATAAAATATCTTATGTTAAATTTATTATTAAAAATATAATTATCAAAATATTTGTATAATAAAAGTATTTAAAAGATGATATTATTTTATTATTTATTAACATAAGGACAATTTTAGAATATATGAAAGATGTAAGAGATTAAAGTATAAAAAGGCCAATTCATGAATGATGGAATGGCTCAATCCATTGCTTTTGTGATGAAATAGGCATTCCCATTCCATAGTAGACACCAAACAAACATTTTTATCCATTCCCATTCCATCCAATCAAACGTAACATCAGATGCTTTTTCCAATTATATCATTATGTATCTGATTCTATATACAAGTTGCTTTATGTGAGGACTCCTTACTTGCTTTGATGTCTGATCTTCCTGTTTTGTAACCTGTAAAATATATACAGCATTCTACAGCTGAAAAAAAAAATAAAAATAAGTGAACCATTGAGTAGCAGTCTCACTTAGGGTGGGAGGAGATAAAACAAAGTTGATAGGAGCTTGGTAATGTCTGTCGTTTGGTAGAATCAGTTATTGTTAACCTTTTTCGTGTACTAGCTTATTTTGAAAAAGATAGTCTTAAGTGAGCTTTACCTTAATATTCACTGATGGCTTGGGTATGTAAATGACTTGTAAGCTAGAAACTTAAAATACTTGCTAGGTTTGGAAAAACATGATGCAGACAGATACATGAATATCCTTAGAACACTTGGATTGGAAGAGAATATGCTTATTCATATTTGGAATATCTTGTTTACTTGCTCTGAACTTCTGATCCTTTAAAACTTATTAAATGATGGAGCACTATGGAAGTGGCTGTTCCCACACAATTGCCTTTCCTGTAACATACATAGCAAATACTTCAAATTCCTAACCTTTCTAGTTTCTACCCTTTAATCCTAAATTTTAGACAACAATATACTATTTTCTAGCTGTCCTGCATCACTAGGCTACCCCTAAAATGACTTGAATCTGTTTATATGGCCGATATTTAGAAAATCGAATCACTTTAGCATATACATATGTGTGTATGTGCGTGCTTTTCCTGAGCAGAGGGCATGTCATATGAGTGTTGTCACTTGTAAGACATCGCAGCTGGCAAATCCTGTTATCTGTGCATCCTGTTTGATATTTAAAATTTTAAATATGGAATAGAAAAACTCTTGTGGCATGTGCAATGGTTAACTAAATTCATGGTTGTGAAAGCTCTGTGACAAGTACATATTTACCCTTTTTGGTACAGATGCTATCTTTCATTTGTTGATCCAGTGTAAAGTAATACATTTTCTTTTCCAAATTTTACACATATTGCGCTTTGTGGAGAAACTAATTGTTTTTTGGTTATATATGCAACTTGGTGAAGCAGATTGCTCCGTACTGGAACTTTATATTCTGGTCTGCATGAAGAGGTTGGAGTTCAAAGAGCAAAGCTTATGTAACTTTAATTCTGTAATGAAAGGTCAAGCTCTCATCTTTGACGAGTTATTATTTCTCTATTACTAGTAATTCTTATACATAATCTGTGTGACATCTTGCAGAGTATAAAAACATACATGATTCCTTCCAGACTTCTGATTACTATGCCCGAGATGTCTGCTTGAGGGTGTGTACTCTTTAAAAAATTTAGTTATTCCAAATCACTAATAGCATATGAAGGTCATGGAATGTACCCTATAATCTCTCTCCAAGTTGATTTGGTGGTAATTTTGCCTTTTATATGCAGGCATTTGAACACCTTATACACCTTGAATTAATATGCTTCACAGATAGTAGAGGACATAACTTGTCTATTGAATTCCGTCCTGTGAAACTTTTAATT
>JANHAO010005711.1:0-22306 GCA_026873985.1 Saraca asoca | reverse complement strand
AATCATTACTAAAAGCTAAGAAAGAGTTAAAGCATGCAAACATTGAAAATGAAAGCTTGCTTGAGAAAATTAAACAAATTGAAAAGAGAACAGTGACTTAAATGTCTTAGCTAAAAAATTGTTAAGTGAAAGTAAAGTCTATAATTAATGTGAAACCTATAGATCTGAAATAAATAACTTGACTAAAGCATTACAAGGCTTTACTAATAGTAAGATAAGACTCAATAACATGTTAAAGAATCAAAAAGTTTTTCAAAATAAGAAAGGATTAGGCTATATATAGCAAAAGAAAAAAAGAACTAACAAAAAATCTCTGGCTTTAAAACCAAAAAGGAACTTTAATTACATAAATTGCTTCTATTGTAATCAAAGAAGACATCACATTAGAAATTGTCCACATAGAAATGGAATTTATGTTTTGAAACCAAATGAGAAATTAATTTGGTTACCTAAAGCATCTACCTCTAAAGGAAATTTGGCTATGTTTACTAATAAATTTGGACCCAAAATCAGTTGGGTACCACCAATGCAAGCATAATTCCTATTTTGTAGGTTTGTGGGGGTGATATATCAATTGAATTCATACAAACTAATTTCCAACCAACAAACATTTTCACTAAATTGCCAGATGAAAATAGTTTGTATTTATTTGAAGAGAAGTACAAATGTTAAACCCTTTAGAAAATGATCCTACATAGCCAATCTTTAGAATTTTGATATTTTTATCTTTTGTGCTTGATTGCATTTTTCTTTGCAAATTCAAACATAAGCATAAGAGATTCCCCTATGTTTGTTTTATAGGCATTTGATGTGAGTTTTAAGTTTTCAATGGTGTTGAATTGACCATGAAGTAATAAACAAATCATCTGTTAACCCCTTTAGAACAAAATTACATGAAAACTATGTTCAGGACTTTTTGAATTGATTTGAATTTCTCTAAGATTTCTTTGAGTTCATGAATTGATTCATGAATCAATTCACAACATAAAAACTTACACTATGAATTGATTCACAAATTGATTCACTAAATTTTTAATTTTTTGGGAAGATTTCAAAATTTTTCAAAATTTTAATTTCTAGGATGAATTGATTCCTGAATCGATTCGCATAAGAATACTGATGAACAAATTCATACTTGAATTGATTCACTCTTGCATATTTGCTCACTAAATCGATTCAAGAATCAATTCACAATACATTTCTATATATACCTAAATCGATTTGAACATATGCATAAGCATATGATTGAGCAAATAGGAAAAATTGCTCATTTTCAAGATGCATGGTTTAATGCAATAGAAGATGGAATGACAATTTTGGAAGACAAAGTTGATAAAATTGAAAAAGAACTGATAAAAGACATAATTTGTTGAATGACCAAGTCAAAGAAATTAGAATGAGACTTCAACAAGAAGATGAAGCTATTGAAATGTATAAGCTAAACGAGTTACCCCCTGAGTAGTTGTTTGCACTTTGTTTCTTTAGAGCTTGCTATTTTCTTCATACTATTGTTGGTTTGCTATTGAAACGTCTTATGATGTAAATATTCTATGGATATTTTGATCATATTCTCTGTTGATGGACATTTTGATCATATTCTATGCTACTGGTTACTTTTAATACTTGTGTGAATGTTTTAATTAATTCTGCATT
Organism: Saraca asoca; assembly: GCA_026873985.1. Lineage (NCBI taxonomy): Eukaryota > Viridiplantae > Streptophyta > Magnoliopsida > Fabales > Fabaceae > Saraca > Saraca asoca. The sequence goes on along the minus strand of JANHAO010005711.1, from coordinate 20,653 downwards.
TATTCTATGATAATTTATCTTTTATTTTGATATTAGTATTTTGGAACTTGTAATGATGAATGTTTTAAATTTTATATTGATATAAATTGATGATCTTTTACTGTCACATTTTTCTCAATTTTTGGTCTTTTACATTATTTTCTGATGTGCCAAAAAGGGAAGAAATATGAAATTTTCAAAAATTTAACATTTTTAAAAATTTCATAAATTTTAGATTTTAGATTTTTCTCTCAACTTTTAATGGAATATTATTTTTATTTAAAAAAGGGGAGAAGAAGAATTTTTTTTTAGAAATTTTTTTTCATAAATCTAAAATTATTTGTCAATATAAAAAAAAGGGGAGATTGTTAGACTTTGTAAGTCTAAGTCATTTGTACTTTTCAGTTTTGATGTTGAAAAATAATTTTTAATTACTTTTATTTGATATGTTGAAAAACATTTCTTAGTTATTATTACTTGATATGTTATTATTCCTTGTTACTAATCTCTATTTTTGTTTTCAGGATTTTAATTTTCTTTAAAAGATATACAATTGTGATGCAAAAAGAATCAAGATTAGTTTTGGTTACTTTTAAGGATTTATTTTTTGTAAATAAACTTAGTTAATCTTTGATCCAGATCTTTTTATCTAAAACAATGAGATAGAAAAATCATTTGAAGAAAAACATGTTTTTATAGAACAATTTTTCATATCATGAATCAAAGTCACTTTGATGTGTAAAAGAATTTATGTAAAAAGTTCATATATCAATTGAAGTCACATTGATGCATGATGTTCAAATGTTGTTATCAAAAGTTTTGAAAAATCAATACATCGATGTTATAATTGATGTAAAGACTATGCACAAGAAACTATACATTGATTACACATTGATGCATTAGTTGAATGGTAAACCCTAATCAATGTCACCTTGATGTAAAAATGAAAATCAGTTATTCTATTATAAACCGTTACAGTAGTTATAACCACCTAACTATCTCTACTATAAAAATGATTTTTTTATCAGAACTGATGGACGATTTCCATAATCTTTCAAGATCATTTTCTGAAAGAGCTTAACACGATTTTCTCTCTACCTCATCCTATTTTCTAAGAATTTAATCAAGCTTTCTGGATTAAGATCGTCTAAGTCTATGTTGATTTATTTAAGATTTTCATTTCAAACCCTGGTATTATATTACTTACTTTCTTTCTATTATAGATTCCTTCTTTTAAGATTTCTAGGGATTTAGAAATCTTGTATAAGTTAGCAAGAACCTGTAAATCTTGTGTTTAGAAAAGCCTGTGTAAGTTCTTCTAGGTTAACAAGATACCTATTAAACTTTTGTGTAATTGTTGTAAAGACAGGCATTTCAAGAGCTTGTCAATCCTGATAGTTTTGTTTTAATTTTAGAGGTCTTTTAGCTAAGAAAGATCAAGTGGAGTAGACTTGAATTGTGGTTTCAATTCAAGTTGAACTACTTTAAAATTTTACATATTAATATTTCTTTTCTATATTTGCACCTTATTATTTCTGTTATTAATCTTTAATATCTGCTGGTTTCATATTACTAGTTATCAATTTCTAATTACTACATTAAAAAGAAAAGATTAAAATAAAACAAAGACGTATACACTTCTCCAATGAGAAAATGGCAAGATCCAATTAATTTTGTTTAATTAGTTTTTGCAATATAATTTTTACCCACCATACTTTTAGGGACCTGATAGTTAGTATCATAGCTTTGGCTCTAGATACACTTTTGGTTGATTGAGTAAAATGGATTCAATCTCACCTTTCTCTTTGGAAGGCTCTTTTTTAAATAATTCGCCTCTCTTTAATTTTGAGAACTTTTATTTGCGAATGTTTAAGTTTAAGATCTTTGTTAAAGTCTTGGATATTGATATACTGAAAATTTTAGAAATTGGTTATGATTATCCCTTGATCTTTGTGAATGGAACTCTTAAACAAAAATCTAGATTATTGTGGACTAAGGAAGAGGAAAGAAAACATTCTCTTGCCTCCAAATTAAAATGGCTTATCATTAGTACTGTATTTGCTGATCAATTTTCTAAGATTTCAGGATGTAAGATAGGGAAAGAGACGTTGGATGTGCTTAAAGCTATTTATGGATGTAAAGAAGAAACTAGATGTAAAGAAGAAGAAGAACAACATTGTTTCTTGGCAAATCATGAAAACTTAAAGATTCAAAAGTTTCCTATTTTTTACTATAATTCCTTTTTAAGTGATTTAGATGAGGCTGACAATTCACATGATGAATCTGTTAATGGTCTTACTACTTCTGATAATGAATCTCATGAAGACCCTATAGAATTGTGCATAAAAATGCATGAGGCATTGTTTAAAACTTTGGAAGAATTAAAGAAAGTTAATAAAGAGTTAGAGCAGCTAAAGATTAGAAATGAAGGGTTGCTAAAAAGAATTTAGCTGACTAAAAAAGAAAATGTTGATTTGAACATCTTAGTTGAGCAGTTAGTTGGTGAAAATAATATTTGTAAACACTATAGGGCTTATAAGTGTGAAATGAAAAAAATTGAATAAATGTTTGCAAGGTTTTTTAGACAGTGTTGCAAAGTTAAACAATATGTTAGATAATCAAAAAAGATTTCAAAACAAAAGTAGCTTAGGATTTAAGCAATATAGAAAGAATAGACTAAATAGAAATCCTAGATAGATTTGTGTTATTATTGTAATCATAAAGGTCATCATATTAAATACTATCCCTGTAAAAATGGTACATATGTATTGAAACCCAATGAGAAGCTAGTTTAGTTACTTAAGGTATATTTGTCTAATTCAAATTCTGCTTCTGTGAAATTTATTAGAAGTTCCCTTTTTCATACTAACAAATATGGATCCAAATCTTACTAGATACCAGACAAGTCCATTTGATTTTAATTTTGCAGGTTCATGTAAGGAAAGAAAAGGCAGCTTTCTATTTAATCGAAAGTTGCTTAATGAATTGTAATATACTTCCCTTAAATTTCTTGAATATCTACTTATTTTTATGATTGATTTGAATTTTCAAAATGCTGATTTAAGCTTTGAAGGTTTTGTTAGATTTATTTTGCAAGAATAAAGAAACATTCTGAAACTTGAAGTAATCTCAATATATTCTTAGAATAAAATTTTAGGAAAACTCTTTAGAAAAATTGAAATTCTTCACGTACAAATCGATGTAGTAATTGATGTATCTCCTTCTTTTTATAGATACACTGATATATAAATCGATGCATAGGTATTTTATCCTTATACATCGATGTATACTTCGATGTAGCCTATCTATCATAGTTTCGATAGGGATGAAAATTTTTTATTTTTCTTAAAAACCCCTAGATACATTGATTATAACTTCAAAGTGAACAACAACACTCAGATACACCGATGTCACATCGATACACACATGAATACTTGATAAACAAATTCATACCACAATCGATGTATTAGTGACTCTTATCCTTCCAAATTGATTCCACATCGATGTACAGCATCATACTATAAATAAAAACTTTGAAATTAGACCCATTCGCTACAGTGATTGAAAACCCTAACTCACTTTTTCTTTCAACACCACACACCTAAAATCTCAAACATCTTCTCTTTGCCACCAATTTTCGCCAAATTTTTTTGATAAAAACACCAAAATTAACCTTTTCTATCTTTTTCACTAATCAATTTCTCCAAAACACCTGAAAATCCAAAACTCCAAAATCAAAACTAAAACCGTAACTATCAAAAAATTACATTTTCATACTACTTCATCAACAATGGCTAAAAGATTCAAGATTGTAGCAATGAAGATAGATAAATCCCCAGTTAGAGTAGATTAATTAGAACAAGAAGAATCCTACTTCTTGTCCCAAAATGAGTATGAATCCTATCTCACTCTCAAAAGTAAGAAAATTAAGCCATTAAAATGCTTTAGTGATCAATGATTCAAAACCGCTCATCTGCTTGAACTATTTGCTAAATACAAACTAGAAAAGTTTTTAACTTCTAAAGAACCAGCCTACCATAGGTTGGTAAAGATGTTTTATACAAACTTAGTAGATGCAGATGGGAAACTATATTGTTATATCATGAGGAAGCACATTGTCATTAACTTAGAAATTTTCGCAAAAGAATTTGAAATGAATGACTAAAACCTAGACTTCTAGCAAAATATAGATTGGAAATTTTCTTGACCTATAAAAACACAACATACCCTAGGATAGTGAGAATATTTTATGCAACTTTAGTCACTGTTGATGGCAAGTTATCATGTTATGTGATACATAAACACATAGTTATAGATTTAAAAGTTTTAGCAACTATATTTGGCATGGATAAATCACCACTAAAGTTTACTGCAAGATCCTTTCTGGATTACAACAGGAATATATCATTAGGATGCTTTTTCCTTATTCCGCCCTTTGGGATGGAAGTGGAAAACTACTCATTACTAGCTTATCCCCTGAAGATAGGATCCTATATTATGCTTTGTTAGCCTAACACCCTAGTCACATATTTTCCTTTGTTTTAATGTTGAAAAACAATTTTAGTCCATAAACAAGGTTTATATCTAACTATATACTTTAATGTTTGTTATATGTTTTTACAGATATAAAGATTTAATGTTTATGATTCAAAAGATCTAACTTGAGATCTAGGATTTAATTTTCTTTTTTAGGATCTTTTATGAATGAATTCTAAGCAATTTGATCTTCATAACCTTAATGTATCTAACCACATACTTTAGTGTTTGTTATATGTTTTATAGATACAAAGATTCACAGTTCATGATTTAAGAGATCCAACTTTAGATCCAGGATTTTTATTTTTATTTTTTAGGATCTTTTGTAAATGAATTCTAAGCAATTTGATCTTTATAACTTTGAATATTTTTAGCTAATATCTTAAGGAAGAATAAACCATTTGGAGAGAGGAAAAATTAGATATTTTTCAAATGAGCTATTAAATGATCTTTCATAAGTGCAGATTTTATAAAAACTATTTTTTACTTTATGAATTGATTTAGAATTGATTGCTATAAGAACTTGTGAAAATACATTAGAATCAATTCATTAATTGATTCCTAACTCATTTAAAAAATTGCTTTGAAAAATATTTTTATTGAAGGTTAAGATTTTGAGCTGAATTGATTCATTAATCAATTCAATTCTTAATTCAGTATGCTATGATTTGATTCATGAACTAATTCGATCAAGAATGTTCTTTAAGAACTTCATACACAAATTGATTCACAAATTGATTTATAAGTAGAAAATAGTTATAACCACTCTAAATCAATTCATGAATTGACAGTTAGTTATTCTATTAAAGTTGATTGTAGCAGTTATAAATAGCCTCAACCACCATCAAATCTCATATAATTACATCTCATTCTTTCTCTCTCAATTGTAAAAATTAGAGAAGTCTCTATGCTCTACAAGATTTTCTTCTTCCTCATTCTCTTTCTAAATCAAATTGATTAAAGATCAAAGTGAGCAGATTTTATAAGGGTAATTGAGATTACTTCTCAACTTGGTATTATATTTCTATCTTGATCTTGTTTCTTTTGTCTTTGAGATTTCTAAGTTTTGTAGAAATCTTGTTTAGGTTCAAAAAAGCCTATATTAAATCTTCCAGGTTAGTAAGATCTGTAAAATTCTTGTGTTTTTGTTTCTATATTCACTGGTAGCTTAGGGGCCTAGTAATTTTGATAGTTTTCTAACAAAATTGATCTTTTGGTTGAGGAACAATCTAAGTGGAGTAGACTTCATCTTTGGTTCTAGGTGAAGTGTGAAATTGAACAACTTAAAAAATTATGGTCTTGCTTATTTTTTCTCCTGCTCTTTTACATTTTATTACTACATAATTAATTCTAATATATTTTATAGTCTACATAATGTTAATTCAATATATTGACCTACTGCATTATCTTTCAAAGAAAATAGATTTACATTTAGGTGTATACATATTCTCCAATGCCAAAAGGGAAAGATCCCATTGTTATTTGTGTTTAATTTTGATTTGTGGGACTTGACATGCTATATACAAGGTGATTCTTCTAAGGGTCACCAATTTTACTCAAATGGTGGAGGATAAGTTGTTTTTTATGTGAGTGATAAAAAATCAACTCAATTTTAACATGCCTTATTTTATATTCAAATATCTGGTGACTACTCTACATGGACAGATATTGGGTTCCTTCCATATAGTATGACCCTCAACCCATTTTTTGTCAAATTTAAGCTACAACATTTTAAAGAACATCAATATTTACCCATAAATTCCACTACAATGATAACTACATCACACTTGCACAAGATAGGATTGGAACAAAATGACCAAGGGAATTGGACAAGAAAAAGGGCATAAATTCCTTAATCAGCTAGAAGAGCCACTAGCTCAAGGGGAGCTAGGCTTTCTAGTGATGATGAAATTGGAATCATTGAAGAAATGCGCAGATTGCACAAACACATGCTAGACCACCTGGACAACCATCAAACTTTGCATGAGTCAATGGATGGACACATTAAACTTCTAGCACTTGATAATCAGTCTCACTTTTCCTAGTTTAATAATTATTTTAACTACATTGAAACTTAATTGTTCAAAATCTCATAGTAGATGTAGTAGTGTAATGAGGAAGTTGAATTGCAAGGAATAAACCTCTAAGAAGACCCTTCACCTACTTGAGTATGCTGTATTAATAGATGTTCTAAGTCCCTTAGTCCCATTTCCCTATTTTATGATTCTTTCAATGTTCTGGATTCTATATTTTACTTTCTAGATTTTACTAATATATTTTGCTTGAATTCTGATTATTTTTGTAATTTGTATATACACTATGGATTTTATCATATATTCTGATGTTTGGATTATTCAGTCTATTCTATTTTTTTTTATAATGGCTATGATATAAATACTAATTACATATGATTCATTTTTTACTTCACTCTTTATTGATGCATTATTTCTTTTTGATGTGATAAAAGGGGGAGTAAGAAAGATTTTATAATTTAGTACTCAATTTTTTAAACTTTTTTAAACTTTAACCCTTATCTAAAATTATTTGTCACCATAAAAAAGGGACAAATTGTTAGCTTTGCTATCATGCTTTCTTCAATTTTGATATTGAAAAACAATTTTAATTAACATCACAATCTAATCATGCATTTAATGTTTATTGATTGATTACAGGATCAAAGTTAACCAAATGCTATTCAAGAGATCCACCTTTGAGTATAGTAATTTTGTTGTATTAATTAGTGTAAGTGTTATCTAATTCATATTGATCCAAATAAGTGTCTTAAATTAATTAAGTTGAGATAGAGATAAATCACTTGAAATGAGTTAGAATCAAAAGTTTTCTAATGAAGTTTTCAAATACACTTTCACAAGGGCTTAAAAATTGTTTTTCACTATGTGAATCGATTCATGAATTAATTCATACTAAAAATCTCATGAAAATGAACATGAATCAATTCATGAAGAGTTGTTTTAAAAATTGTTTTCACTGAAAGTTAACAATTTTTGTGAATCAATTAGGTAATCAATTTTTGACCTTTTTACATGATAGTATGAATTGATTCACACATTGATTAAGTCATGAAGTTCTTGACGATATTCATCGATGAAATGATTCATGAATCGATTCATATGTTGGTAACTATCTTCTGAATCAATTCACAGTCAAAAAGTTAGTTATTTTTAAATATCAGTTGCCATACTATAAATACGAGCTAGCCTCATTTCAAACAAAACTTCTATTGTGAAAAACTAAGACAATACAAAGCCAGAAGCAGATCTATATCTACCTTATCTATTTTCATTATATTAAATCACTCTTAGATCAAATTTAAGGAGATTACACATTAGATAATTGAGATCCATATCTCAATTCAAGTTTGTATTTTTTATCTTGATATCTATTTTGTTTTTTATTTCTAGGGTTTAGAAATCAGAGATAGAAAGGGAGAGGTTAATCTTTCCTTTACATCTTCTCAAATTGTAAGATTGATCATAGTTTTAGAAGGTGTAGAGAATTTTTGTATCTAAATTGGTGTTCAAGGGCCTAGTGAATTTTTGTGTAATTTGTAATAAAATTGGGACCATCTGGTTAAGGATTTGGTCAAGTGGATATACACTTTAATGACAATTTCAATTAAAGTGGAACCACTTTAAAATTTTTGTTATATTCTTTATTTTACTGCCCTAACTTTTCATTTGCACACATTTTGTTTGATAAATTGTTCTAGCAATCTAAATTACTCTTTAATTAGTTAATTAGTGATAACAATTGATTCTTACTTACCAATTTAAGTAATTATATCTATTAAAGTTAACTTTAATAATTTTCTTTTAAATTATAAAAGAGAATTCAAGTCTTCCACTTAAATCTACCTAGAATCCCAAGACCAACATAAAAGATTGAAAACACATAAAAACAAATCAACTAGTCCCTAGCAACGGCACCAAATTTTGACAGCTTTTAGAACCAACCAAAATAGTCTTGAATCACCTATGCTAATATTATTAGTGAGTTAGGTTGTCTCTATAGGGACTAGTGACCTATTTGTATGTGTCACAGCATGAAATGGAGGGTTTATGGTTGAGTTAAAATTGCAAAAAAACAAAAACCACAAATGCCAAAATCATGCAGTAAAGGAGTATAGAAATGATGCAATAAGAGAATATTGAAATGATATAGGGATAATCATAACTCCTCCAAATAAATTTATCACATACCACTAAATATGCATTCAATTTCAATTGGTTGCCTAACCTAGAGCTATCCAAAATCTCTGTAATAGCCCTCAAATCCTCTACTAGATAACCACCTAGTATTCAACTTAGCATAATTAGCATAAACAAGCAACCATTTATTCCTAAAGCTAGATGCAAGTAAGCTTGAATACTAGAATTTACCTAGGCTAAGCAATTGACCAAATACCTTTAGTTTAATCACTTAAAATCTACTTTTTATGTGAAGAACATTGAACTACCAACCAGTATTCATCATGAAATTTAGCTAGATTCATCAAGTAAACACAAATCACACATACAATCATCAAGTGGTCACATTAGCAATTATACATGTAACCAAACAACAAGATAAAGAGAAAAGTAGGAGCAAATCAATATAAATTAAATAGATAAGAAGAAAGTTTCAAAATCAAATAATTGGGATGCAATACCCTTAGACTTGGTTACAAAATGCTTAGCTTTCCATGACTACCATGAAAATTTAAAGAGAAACTAAATAGAGTTGAAAAGTCTAATCATAAAAAGTTGACAAAAATAAATGATCTCTAAAGGGTTCAGCTATTTATATCTCCTAAGACCTCATAAGCCTTATGGGCTACCTCTTAGGTTCACTATGAATCAGGCCTTGTTACAATTGAAGCCTCTAAACTACATTTAAAATACAAACACAAAACTAGTCCTCTACAAAGTAAAACATTGGTTTGACTTCAAGCACTATATTAGCCTTCAAAACTATGTAGTTTCACTAATTCAAAGGCTTGACATAATTAGGCTAGACCTTAGGGACCTCTAGTGGTTTAACCTCATTTGACCTATTGAAGCTTCAGTTGTGATCCAATTATTGTGGCAAGGTTAATCTAGATAAAAACACTAGATGAATTCACAACAAATTTTGAGACTCCAAATGGTAGAATTGGGCTTTGGCCTTAACATAAAAGCTATAGAGCATTCTCTTAGCTTTCCAACCATATAAAGACTGACCCAATGCAACATCTAGAGCTCAAGTTATATCTCAAAACTTGAAACAGTGTTAAAAATCTAACATTAAGTAATTGATTCAATTAAGCTCTAAATAATGATCAAATCACAAAACAAGGCCAATTTACTAAATTAAACTCTCCTAAGGTGCAGCATATGAGAGGAAATGAATGTGGAAATATTTTGCTTATCAAAGAATAAGAAAGAAGAGCATTTCAGATGCTTGAGTTTTTCCATGTTTTTCTCTCATCAAATGAATATATACCATTAGATTATGGTTTCATTTCATAGAAACAAGGTAAGAATAAAAGACTTAAGCTCTAAAAACATCATAAATGCATATAGGCTCTTGAAATGAACAGTAAAATAAATAGTAATTTTTAGATAAAAAAATTCATAGCTCAAATTTTACTTAATGAAATAATAAGATTTTAGTATTAAGTTAAAGAGGAAGAAGAAAGGAATTAGTAATAAAAATATGAGAACTTAACATAAAGGATTGAGATGCTTACTTAGAGAGAGAGAGAGAGAGAGAGAGAGAGAGAGAGAGAGAGAGAGTTGCTTGTGGAAGTTCAAGAGTGTAGCATGAAATGCAACCAAGGAAAGGCTAAAAGAAGAAAAAGTGGCCAACCCTTCAAGGGGAAAACGGGAAATTTTATTTCAATTTTACCTTTGATTTCAAGTTGACCAAATTTTCTTTTAAAAACTCTTCCTTTTTTCTCAACTTTGAGCCCAAACCTAATGTACTCAACAATCACTAGTGACTATAAAATTTTAACACAAATTAATTAAATTAAGTACCTTTATGATAACTAGAAGTTTGCATTTGGGGGTACCTATAGCACTAGTTTCAAACTCTCTAATGTTTTTTGGAAATTAAATCCTAAAAATGAAATGTTATTCTATAAGTATTCCAAGTGGAAAATTCGATCTTCTAAGGATTTTGAAAATTCGTATAATTTATGTGTACTATTTATAGATACTTGTATCTTAAATTTATAGTTTTGAAATTCTCAAAACCTTTAAATTGACCTTTTTGAATTTTTTGAAAAATCATTTTATTATTGAAATTAATTTTAGGAAACTCAAGATATTATAGTTCATCACTAAACTATGGTTGGTTCCTAACATTATTAATCTAATAAAAATCTATGGTGATAACATTAAAGCCATAGCACAAGTTAAGGAACTGAGCTCCAATCAAAGATTCAAACATGCTATAAGGCATTATCATTTGCTTAGAGACTTCATAGAATGCATTGAAATAAGAATAGAACAGATTACCACATATAACAACGTAGTTGATGCCCTTACCAAGGCTCTACTCCAACAGAAGCTGTAACATCATTTACAAACATAATTAGATACCAAGGTGATTGTATCTAGTCAAGCGGGAGATTGTTAGTATAAAGATCCCCTAGCAACAATTATTGTAATGGCCTGAATACTACATATTTTAGCATATTTAATAAGACATTATCTTTTGGACGCTTTATCAATTTAGTCTTAAATATATATATATATATATATGTTTAATATATGTATACTCTCTTGAGTAAAGTCCTTGAAAATATAATTACGTATAAATAAATTACAATGGATATTGTAATTATGAGATAATTTGTACATATAATGATAATTTTTAAATATCCCTGGTTGTGAAATAATTAAGAAAACAAGATATCAATTATTCATGAATAAACCAACATATTTATGTCATATTCTTTGGAAGAATGCAGTGATCTTATACATTATTTGATATAGAGATATCTGGACAAACATATGATATATGTTATGGAAGATATGACTTGATTCACCCACAATAAGAAACCATATGGATTGTTACTATGTGTCAATAAAGTTTTTGTGTGAAAGGTGATGTAAGTGATCTTTAGACTTAAGATTAATGTAATATCTTACGTATGGAGTTATGTGATTAATTTTATTTTAGGCTTATACTTTTAAAGAGTATATACAAATAATTTTGGGTATGCCACAAAGCATATGAAGGCAGAGATAGATCAAGATGGAATCTATTCTCCTTCGTAACAAAGGAAAGATATTATAAAGATGTTCTAACATTTGTGCTATGATCAAAATATAGGCCTATGTATTGATTGATATATAAAAGGAGTTTATGTATAATCAAGTAATGATATATAAAAGGAGTTTTATGTATGAATAATTGTGAGATAGCACATCGTCAAACATACACCATAGATTGGATGTTTAGAGGGTTAAGACTTAAAGCATACCCTTAGTCCAATTTGAATATCAAGAGATAAAGGAATTGAATTGCACACTAACACCTTGTCATGATAGGTATTGATTTCTACAAATTTATTTCTAGTATTTGGGTGGTCATGATACTTTGCTAGAAGCTAATCTTGATCTATAAATTTATTTGAGCAATTTAAATAAAATATTTTTGAATTAAAAGGAGTTTTGATCAATTAAGCTTTTAGAAGCTTGTAAACAAATTCATTACTAACATACATGAAAACTTAATGAGTCACACACAATAGAATCTCTTTTATCCAAAGTCAAAGGAAAAGCTAGAATGCAAAATGGTAAAAGTTCAAAAGTTGAATTGGGTAAACATCTTTGAAATTTGAAATGATTAATTAAGTGTTCTAATGTAATTATAAGTATTAATTAATTAAAGATTTAATAATTCTAATGGACGTTACAATTATTATGTGACACCTATAATATCATAATATATCATATAATAAAATAATAAAATATTTAATTTTGTAATAATATTTTAAAGTGTAATAAGTAAATTGAGGTTTTGTAAAAAAAAAAAAACTTTTTAAAATAAAATAAGTTTTGAAATGTAAAAGGATAACCCAATCATTAAGCTTTACATTATCTAACCACTATTTCAATCTATGCACTATATTTTTTTTATTTAATCCCTTATGTATATGTATTGGCAGCCACATTTCTTTAAGCTATCCCCATCTTTTAGTGTGAAAATACACATGAAGCAGCCCAAACTCCTTCTTCCTTCAAGCTTGAACAGCAGCCTAGCTCCTCACCCCTTTCACCCTCCCTTTGTCGGCTTCAAAAACAATAACAAATGAGACAAGAATAGTCCGATTGAATCATTCCCAACTCAATCAATGCAGTGTGAAGCACAACCACAAATGAGGTTAGTAGAAATGGTGTTGCACTGTTTCGAGTTTCTTCATTCTGCCACTGATGATAGCGATCTAGCTCACCCTAAGCTATCCATATCTTCATTGGAGGTTGGTGAGTCTTCTTACCGCCTCAAATTTGTGTTAAAGTTTTTCTCTAAATTTTCAAAATATTCATGGAACCCTAACCCCTAAATTATGAAACCATGAATTTCATGTGGGTTGATAACTAAGTGAGGAAGTTTCTACTGGCATCCAATGAATTTGTGTTCAGTTTCAACTTAATTGAAGAACCCTATGTAAGCATTTAGGAACTTCATTGAAATTTAATCTTTAAAGTTTGACTTGATTTAGGGAATTTAAATATTTGTGCATGACTAGAAGCTAATACTAGGATCCATTCTTGATTGAATTTCCATACATGAAGAATTTGATGGAACTCGGAAGAGGAATTTTAGAAATTACATTTGACTTGTCCAAAAAAGAAAGTCATTTTGAACCCACTTGTGACATTAGAACTATTCCTGGATAGTTGGTGAAAGTAAGGTGAGTGGATAATTACTCCCTTTTCTTAGTTATTGTTTCAATATATATATATATATAATAAATTTTTCTAGCTCTTTACATGGAAAGTACAATATATGTGTAGTATGAGTTTGATTATCTTTCTTTACATTTTAGAATCTTATTTTCCTATCTTGATATTTCAAGTTACTTTTACTCTCATTAGAAGTGAATTTGTTTTTAAAGCATCTTAAAAAGTATTATGAATTAGGAATGTTGCTCCATATAAGCTATATATGAATATTGTGAATAATTGGAAATGAAATTTTAAAGGTTTGGCAAGATGCCATTTAGACCAGTTGAATGTCTATCTGGTACAATATATGTGAGATGCAAAGAGATTAATCTTCACTACTTATGAATGAGTATTACTTTATGAAAAACCTTAGTATTGAACTTTCTTGAAAAAGAACCTAAAATTTGGATCGTATGGAAATTCCTTTGGAGAACCCTCAAGTGCACCTGTGAATAGAATTATATCTATTGGAGGAATAAAGGGAGAATATTTTGTTGAAAGAATAAGGTGAATGACGATAATTGATATCTAGTAGATAAGGTTGCCTTTAGGAATTAACCATTAGATTCCAATTATATATTGAAATTTTGAATTTTTTCGTATCATTTGACTAGTTGACAAAGAAGAAAGATTCAGTGATTTCTTTGTTGCACAGTTTGATAAATATTTTGCAAAAATGTTGTATTTTGTTCTTATTTTGACTTGATGATTGGTATATTTATTGAATTTGAATTTCTTAATGAACTAAAACTTTCATTTTGTAAGATGTTTACAAGTTGATGCCTATACTTATATATATATATATATATGTGCATATGTTATACTACATTGCATTTGAACATGATTTGTAATTTAATCATTAGAGGATTATTAGCTTACTAGGTTTCTAAGAAAATCACTCCATTTTCTTTTATTTTTTCAAAGCCTAAGGCCACTTTTGTTGTTTATCCCCATCCATCTGGACCTATGTCTACTCCTTAACTGGGTAGACTTCTTTTGATACATATTAATGATAGTATTTTGGCAGTTGGTTAGATCAAGTAGTCCATGTATATATGTGACCATCGCCTAGCAATATGTACATTGTGATATCTAAGCTTGTGTTGCATTTTGTCTAATTGTAGAGGTTGTAAAAAGGGCGTGTAACTCTCAGTTGTTGTATTGGCTTAGTGCCTAAGATCCGAAAAATAAAGGAAATTCTATCGGGTTTTTTTCAAAAATATGATAAAGCATTTGATAAATGAGTCAGCATTGTTTAACTTTATTGCCTTATTTTGCATCATTTTCAATGATTTAACTGCTCTCTATATAGGAGATGTGTAGTACCAAGAATGTTTTTGCATGGTTTAGGCTTGTAAGGAGTTACTTATGGATAACTTTTTACATCGGTTATGTACTAAAACTCAAGGCGTGACATATTAAATACTAGCAAATTTTTATAGTTGATATCTAAATGCTAGAAAATATTTATATTAACATGGAGGGAATATTGAGTAGAGGAATGGTTCTTCAGTTAAAAATTGTTTTGAATTATTTAAACAATTAGAGAATGACTATAAAATAAAGTTTATGAGTTTAAACTCATAGCAAAATATTTAAGCTTGTTGGACATAAAAGAAGGAGCATTAGGTTAAGGAGTGTAAACTCCTTAGGCCTAAGGGGTTGTACTAGCTATGTAGCCTATCCATTATGAGTAGACGACACAAGCAAGGGGTAGTTTTAGCTTGTGTGTCACTCATATTACTTCCTTACTTTGTGCTTGTGCTCCAAACTCTCTTATTTAAAGTCGAGAGAAGTCAAATCAAAATCAAGAGAGAATAATTCAACCCTAGCACATGTGTTATGCATAAACTCTTTTTATGATCTCATTTCTCATCTCCTCTTTGCATTCAAACCTATCTTAGTGAATTGTGATTCCTTTAAGAGTTTGCACCTTTTAGGTTTAGTGGTTGACTATTCTACAAGTTACGTGAACTTGGTAGAAGCTTTGGATCACCATTAGTGTTGAAGATCAAATCCAATGGAGTTAGCTAACGACAATCTAATAGACTAAATCGTGGTATTAGTTGGAGAGTTCATGGAATTGCTTAAAGATCAAATCAAGATTTAACCAAGGAATCCAATAACCATTCTCGAGAAGGTATAATTTAATCTAATAATTTAAAATTTACCTTAGTTACAAATTAATTGGTAGCAACATTATTCGGCATCAGGAAAATTTTAAAATTTTCATTGCACACACTTAAAGCATATGATCAACATATTTGATATACTTAGATTCAATTTTCCAAACATGGTTGCATAGATTAGCTATCTCATTCTTTCAAGTTTTATTTATGCATGCTGTTTCAACTGACATCACATAGATAGACTTCATTTTCCTTCCCATCATGATCAATGTCCCTTCTACTTTAAAATTTTATAAACCTTCACATCATTTCACTGGCCAAACAATGTAATTCCCTTTCTTAATTAATTGTGACATGGATAGTAAATTCTTCTTCATATCTTGCATGTGAAGTACATTTTCTAGTTGAATCTCCCTTGCATTCAGTTAAGGAGTCACCATTGCTTTCCAACATGAATGATTGGCAATCTGGAATTGTTAGTTGTCACCATCACTCGATTTCCTGAATACTTGGACAAATCCCATTATTGGTCTTCATCTCCAATCATGTGGTTTGAACATCTAGAATCAACTATCCAGTCTCTTTTGTAGTTGATGTTCCCAGATTTGGATGGCTGGTTGTACTTCTCTTGATTTTGTGACACTCCGCCAGGTTTTGAACTTTGTTCTTGTCTTCTAGTTTTATCATCTTCCTTTTCGTGAATCCACATTTTGGACGTCCTCTTTCTCTGCCACAATAAAGAGCTTCTTCATCATTCATGATAAAGACTCCAACAAACTTCTTCACTAAACTTCTTGGTTTTTCAGTAAACTTTCCAAATCTACAATAAAGGGTTATGTAGCCTAGCCTTGGATTGCAACTACAAATGGGCTATACTTTGGCCTTTCATCATCTATTTTCAACTTCTCGTCTAATTGTGCAATTTCTCAACATAAATTTTTAACTTTAAAAAAATACTAGTTGATTGTGATATTCCCTTATTTTATATTCATTAATTCTTTTTCTAACAACTAAAGCCTTGCTATATTCTTGTCCAAAAATAATTTTGAAAATATCTCTCATGCATCATGTGGCATCTCCATGTCATCTATATGATAAAGTAAATAATTTCTACAATAATTTCAAAAGCGTAGATAGCCTTACCTAATTTGATCTTCCATTTCTTGCATGTGTCAGCATTTCTCTCATCCAATGGAGTGACTTTGTTGCCACCCACGATCTCCTATAAATCTTACCCTTCAAGATAAGACTTCATGCATATACTCCACATACGATAATTATACTTACTGAATTTTCTCATGCCACCAATGTTGCTTAAAATAGTTGTCATTGCATGATCCCAAATCACCACACTTTGATAGTAAATTGTAAAGAAAAATGACACTCACACTTAGCAAACAAACTAATTTTTATTGACAATAAGATCATTTACACTCACTACACCCACTTGGTGTTTTCCACACACCACCTACCTTGATCACCTCACTTCACTCCACACAACTTGGACACTCGCCACACTTGAGCACTTGCCATTGTCATATACTCACTTATTGGACACTTCACTCCGCACAAAAAACGGAGCTAATGCTCCAATTTATAGGAGGTGTAAGTTGGTGCCTTTAGGAAGCCAATCAATTGACTTACACTTCTTTTAAGTATCGAAACTTTCTTAATTATTTTAGTAAGAGTTTGTGCTAACTGCCTAGAACTTTCTGGTCAATAAGAATGTTAGAATTTTCTACGCTAACGAGAGTGAGTCGATGATAACTCTTATCACTTTCCCCCAGAAGTAATTTTGAATGGTTCAAAAGCATTTTTAAATCTAATCAAAACGTGCTTGGTATACTAGAAAGCATATAATCAAAAGCCACTTATCACTTGCTGCCGGTAATTCCTCTGTCCAATCTATCCTTGCCGGAATTGATGTCAATAATTGCATTTCCATCACTTCTCGCTCTATTACTTACAACAACTTCTACGGAAATTTTCCGCAAGATCGATATTTTATTTCTGACCATGAAATAATATTTGTCAGTTGCAAAAATCCAGTCAGTTCTCCTATATTTTTTAACATTGCAGCACATTGTAACACTAGAACTACGGAAAGCGAATATTATTCTTACGTTGTTGGAGCCTATACTACGGTCTGGGAAGTGCCAGAGTTGCGTAGATAGATACGAAGCTAGGGATGCTGTCGTCGAGAGGGATGACATGCAACAAGAAATGTCCAAATCGTGATCGTATTCAGACAGAGCAAATGAAGGGACTTGAGCTCGGATGGCAACCAAATCGCTGTGGAGATTGGCAACCACCGGGGACAGGGGTGACTGCAGGCTTGATCATTCCACAAATTTGGTGCTTTGTCGTATTCGTATAAATTAATGAGTATTCAATTATTATAAAAAAAAAAAAAGAAATAAGAAATTGACAGTGATAAATAGATATGTGAAAATCAACCATGTTGTTTAAATATATAAGGTCTGTGAGGTTTATGAAGCACTTTTCATCTCATGTGGCTCCATTTTAATAGGATAAAGTTTTAAAACCTGAACATTTTTTTTCTCAAATAGTATTTTCGGGAAATTGTTTTAATCTAACTGCCCATTAAGAAATTAAACAGATCTCAAGCTTTTCCGATATATTATATAGATATTAATATTAATATTAGTTTTTTACTTTGACGTGTGTTTTTGAAGAATCTTTGGTTATGCTAATTAACAGAAATTTTGCTTTCTTAACAATGCAGATATGTTCGGGTTGATCAATGAGATTGGTAAGAAATGGATTTATTATGTTGTTTTTAATTCATGAAATTGAGACAATTCTGTTCTTAGATCATATGACAAACTCAGAACAGAATTAGTCTTTTAAGTCAACTTAAATTATATGACCAAGGAGGTTATGGTTCTGTCTACAATGGCCAGCTTCGAAGCAAACGTCTCGTAGCTGTGAAGCTACTGAGCAATGTCAGTAATGAGGAAAAGATGCTAGCCGAGAAAATGATGAACATAGCTTTACAATGCATACAGATGAATCCTAATGATCGTCCTTCCATGGATGCAGTGATACAGATGCTTGAAGGAGAAGCTGAGTCACCAGAAATTCTTCCACCTGAACCTTCTCTAAAAATGAAAGAAATTATACCGATGATGTTGGCAGTAGTGGCAATTAAAATTCAACAAATGAGCTATGTGTGTTTTCCAATCAACATGGAATTAAATGTATGCAATGCCAGTTACTTCATCTGTGAGATGCTAATGGAAACTTATGTAGATATAAAACACGTCTTTATTGTTGTTAATCTAAAACATATCCTTGTAAAGTAAGTCTGTATTTTAGAAGTTGCTTTCTAATAGCTTACAGTTTCACTTTCAAACTCAATTTTTGTCTGAAGAGGTATATGTATGCGGTAATCTCAAACTAAATTGCAAGCACTGTTACCAGGCTCTGAATTCTGTGCTAGAGAAGGTCTCTAGCTAACTGGAAAATTCGCTAAGAGCTCCATTTCGAAGAAAGCAATGAAAACTTTGCTTCGTTTAAACATCATACGGATTTGAATTTTGTTTTTCTTTTAGGCATTTACATTAGTTTATACCAGTAGCAGATCATGTTGAAGTAGCGTCTGCTTCCAGTATCATTTGTAGATTTAATGTATGAGACAGTAGATATGTACCTGTGTAGTGTGGAGTAGTTGAAATATATAACTGTAACAAGATTATTACATCAGTGAAATCTTGGCTCTTTTGTTTTTGAAACATAAAATGAATGTGGAACAGTCCAGTTTTTTCTGATTTAAATCCCTCAAATTTTTTTAGTTGCAAATTGAGGGCAAAAAAAAAAAAAAAAACTGTCATTTTTGCTATTCCAGTTGATTTCGTACCCAGCCAAAACAACAGTATGTAATCTAAATTTGGATCTGAATGTTTAAACTGAGGCAAAATATTGTTTTGTTGTCTACTCTAGCATAAGGAAAACCATGCTCAATAATTGGTCCATTTTAACAATATATGTCCCGGCCTAGTGGTAGAACAGTACCCCGCCCGGGTGGAAACCCGCGGTTCGATTCCCGGCTGGTGCACTTTGTTTTGCTTCATAATATTTTGCTGCCCACTTTTCTGTTTACATGCGGTGCACCGTATGACACTCCCAACAAATCTTCATATTGTCATCATTGCATCAGCATCGACACTGCCTTAATATCTTTCTTCCAGGTGCACTTCAAGAAGTTAGCAACACACAAATTTTCTGTGAGTAATAAATTAATAATATGCTCACTTACTTTTCTCTATGCAAATTGTTTTTTATTGCATATTTAATAAACTCTAATTTAAACTCATGTCATCATTTATTTGCTGATCTTGGACTGATCATGTACATTAATTCAAATTCTATTAATTGTGTATTTAAAACAGAATAAATTTAAGATTATGTTTTTATAAATACTAAAATATTTTATAAATTTTTATGAAAGATTAATTTAAAAATCACAAAAATTACAATTTTTTATATAAAATCCTGACTTTTTGTAAACAAAAAGTTATAAATATGTATAAATTTTGTGTATATAAATGTTGTAGCTTTGTCATTTAATGTTTCATAAAAAAAATTCAAATTTCTCTAAGTTTTATATAAAAATTACAACATTTAATTAAAAATTATAAAAATATATATATAAATTTTTTTTACAAAACTTATAAAAAAAATATGTATTAATATAGATTTTTTCAAATATTTACTACAGTATAATACATGAATTTATCATTAATTTTCTTCTATAATCCTTGAAGGGGTTGGTGGACTACACGCCTAGAATTTACAAAGAGAAGCTTCGTGAACCGAGCTAAGGCCCCGTTTGGTTCAATTTGTGGAAAGGGAAAGGGAATGAAATGGAATAAGGAGAGGAAAGGGAATGGAAACTGTTATTTACTTGAAATGTTTGGTTCAGTCATGAAACGGAATCATATTACTTGTGATTACCTTTGTTATTGTTTGGTTGTCAGTTGTTATTTGGTTGTCAGGAAATATGATTTGTAGAAATAAAAATACAATCCATTTTATAAATATCAAATT
>JANHAO010005710.1:0-22322 GCA_026873985.1 Saraca asoca | reverse complement strand
TCATTCACCCACAGTGCCACAGTTGCTTAACTTAAGTTGCTTAAGTTAAGCAACTGTCTTATGCAATCCGCGGTGCGGATGGTCTTAGGTGATGCGCTACAAAAGCTGTTCCAAGTTTCATGAATTTCACTTTTCCTTTGCGATGGCAAACATAAATATATATATATATATATATATATATATGAAACGAAGTTTTAGGTCTTTGGTACTTGTAGAAAAAATTACAGGTGTGAGTTTTTGAAAAGATACAAATATAAAATTCTTTTTTTTAATTGAATGTCCGTAAAAAAAAAAACTGTAAATCTCAATAAAAAAGATTATTTATATCTACTCAAAAGAGAGTTTTTCCAAATTTACACTCTCTTTTTTTTTTTGTATACTTGTAAGTTGTGAATTTAGACTAGAATTAAATAAAAGAGAGTGTTCTAACAAAAAAAAAAAAAACTTTGGATCCTCCAATGAGAGCGGTATAAATCCGATAACTTATTCCCGATACTCTTATTATTACAGTAGATAATCTTATCAGTGAATGAACTTGAGAAGAATGGATGTTGACTTTTGGAAATAGAAATTTAGATCACTATAAACACTATTTATATTTTCTGTTCCTTTAAACTCTCTAATTTTCACATATTTACTTTGAATTTATTATATTAATTATCTGCTTAATCATTTAAGATCGACCTTTTACAAAAGATTTTTTAAAAATTAAGTTTTTAAAGACATTAATTTTTAAATCATGTTATCAACCAATTCACCCCTTAGTTATTTACTACTACCACTATCTAAGGCCAGTAGTCCAAGTCTATCAGGTTGGAAGTGTGATAGGACCATCACACATGACCAACTCTTACAGTGACACCTAAACCCACTGCTATTGATACTCTAACGAAAAGTCAAACGGCATCAGATGAAATGTCTGAACAATCATCATAGAGATATTTACATGAGTGGTATTGTCATCAGTGAGGTAAAGTACCAGTTACCATACACAAATCATACGAGCAAAACATACAAAGCGGAGGATTTCCCAAGCCATATATTAATAACCACTTATTATTACGTTGAATACCATAATTAATATTTTCCTACCATGGATCCTATTCACTTCTTTAATATGAAACAACAATGGATTCTATAAGCTCTTGAAGTGGAGCCAGCTCCTTCTTGTCAATCAATGCAAACTCCTGCAGGGACAAGAATTTAAAAATTAAAATAAGCTTGAAGAATTTTGGACCAGAAAAGAATCCTTGCCATCACCTCAAATAATTTCTTTCACCATATGAAGATAAATATGAGCAGAATATAATATACAATTTTCAGAGAGCTTTGGGAAAAAAACTATTAAGGACAGATGTGACCAGAGAATTCACATAAAGGCAGCAAGAAATAGAAACAAGAGATTATTTAAGCACAGGGTTGGCATAAACAATCAGTAGTGAGAGACTTACACAGGTGAAGAGTATAAAATGCTTGAAGCATGTGTTTAGGTGGGCCTCTTCTTTCAGGCTCACGATTTTCTGAAAGTGAGAATGATATATGTGAGCATACACACGGAACAATCGCTTGAATATTGTCTTTACGACTTCCTTGAAGTTGGGAGGAAATGGGGTACCTACATGACTCCATGAGTTAAATCTCATAAATGATGATGATGGGGGAGAAAAGGTTACAAATCTTAGTAAGGTAAAACACAAACTTTACCAAGCTTCTGTGGGAATATGGATTCATCATCAAGTTGTGATTCAATCCACTCCATTAGATATTCTACATATTTTGGAGCAGAAACCTCAATAGGCTTCTTTATTTGCACACCATCAGCCCATCTATACTCATACCTGAAGTTTTTATATAATAGGACAAAATATGAGCTACATATTGTGATGACCAGTATATGTTAATGACAACCGCTATAAGGCTGAGAAACTAAAATCCAAACTCTTCAAGGAGGAGATATCCACAATCCACATCTGGTGTTAACAATGCAAAATGATCTCTGCTTTACAACATGATCCACCAAATTTAAATCTATTTTCACAATCACTAATTTACCTCAATAGAGTAAAATTATATTCCAAACATTTCAGGGAAATGATCTAGAGAATGGTGAGTTTCTCATTGAAAGAGATAATTGACAGAATATCATTTGATTAAATTTCTTAAGAATACAATTTATCTTTCTAGAAAGATGGGAAAAGAAAGAATTTGATTGATTAAGCCATACTTGGGTCCAGCGGACATTGTCCGGCAATTCTCAGGAGTACAGAATTCTGTGAGGGTACCATAAAGAAGATTCACCTGGTTGAAGAAATCCACAGCTGCAAAGGAGGCCAAATACAAGTCAGATTACAGCATCTCAGAATGATACGAGCACAGACTAAGATAAATTTGAGGAAAGCTGGAGGTTGAAAGACAAGAATAAAGTGGAACAAGTAAAGACACTGCTCAGAGACTGCATGAGAGAGAGAACGGGATTTACTATTGACAGCAAGCCACTCATTTAAATCCTCTCCTGGAGGTAGTTTCACTGCCTCCCTCAGATTTCCGCTACCTAATGTGGCATCAATGTGCTTCCTAAGTTGTGCTCCCTGCAATACAAACAAACATAAATTTAACAGAGGATTTCAGTTTAACCTTCAACACCAAAGCACGGAATTTGGAAACCCCAGGACAGACTGTCCAGGTAGTTTTTCATCACATTTATCACAATAAGATTCT
The DNA here is from genome assembly GCA_026873985.1 of Saraca asoca. Taxonomy (NCBI): domain Eukaryota; kingdom Viridiplantae; phylum Streptophyta; class Magnoliopsida; order Fabales; family Fabaceae; genus Saraca; species Saraca asoca. Next base: position 19,604 of record JANHAO010005710.1, on the reverse strand, counting down.
AAAGGATTGAAAATTATGGATAGGGACAATAGAAAGATTATAACACTCGAGAACAATTTAGACCAACAACCTATATTACATTGAATATCCAAATATAGAGATCCCTATATATGCTTCTATAAAAGGGACCAACCTTACTCCCTGAAGGTGCACTCTTTTTCGGGCGGAATGTCCTCTGGTTTCTGTTGCAGAATAATTTATCAGACAGAGCATACCAGCAGAAGGATGGAATATAATCAATCTAAACTGAGTCACTTAACCATAACTGCTCATCAACATTTTAGTACCTGTTTGTGGCAAATGTGCCAGAGTAATAAAAAGTTGCACAAATTGCAATGCATATCATTTTGCTACTGATGATAAATAATGTATTTTTGGAAGCCTGCTTACCATTCATATCTAAAATGAAAAAAGAAGCCTATTAAATGTAAATGTTCTAATAATAGAAATGTTTGCTTGGAATAATTACCCAATTTATCAACAAAAGTAAAATTTTGGTGGGTCAGATAATCAGTAATAGTTATGAAAGTGCCCATAATATACCAGTTTTCATAGGTGGCCACAAAGAAAGGGAAAAAAAAGGATAGGTTCAAAGAGTCTAGACTAATTTTGACATTCTAGAGGAATGTGCAAAGCCAATCTTTTCATAGGACAAGAAGGCAAAGAAAGGATTTGATGAAAAGAAAATCAAATAATAATGATTAAAAATTTTCTGTCTTCAGAATAAAACAATAGGTTTTAAGTATTTGGTTTAACATAAGTATCTGGCAGCTATGGTGATAAAAATAAGGATTAGTCAAGAAATATTTGACACTTTACTATTGAATTTACCTTCTACAGTATCTAAGGGCACCAATGGTATGATGCAATTAGCAAAATATGAAAACTAAAGCTTTGAAGAATCCTTCAGCATTGTCACCATGAGAGGAGAGCATAAAATGGTTTGTTTGAGTCGTGAGTCATCTTCACTAAGTCAAAAGAAATGCAAAAAAACTGAATAGAATGAGTGATCTATTTATATGCACATTTGTGTGGTCTCTAAGAAAAAGCTTCATTCACCCACACCTGGAGGGGAACTTCACATTAAGAGTTCAAGAACTACAATTAGCATATTGCAATGTCATAGATAGCAAATTAAATTAATAATTTGTTTCAATTCAAAATGCAGGATACTTGAGGAGAATGAACATTATAGTAGATAAAAAATTAGAAAATTTTTTTAAACCTGTGTTTGATGCCTGAGGGGAAAATAAAGATCATGATATGATGCTCAAATTAGATTTACAAACATCAGGGTTTACTGAAAATGAACTGCTACAAATTAACTAGACCAACAACAGAATAAATCGAATTCAAATGCTTGCAGCTTAATCTAACATGTATTTGGCAAAAGTAAGAGAAATCAATAGGGTTAGGCCATTATGAATCTATGATACACACCAATGTATCAGAGGTAACCATCACTACCCCCAGCTTCCTTTCACACTTAGCCACAGCTATGCAAAATCCAAACTGAACCATCAGATAGAAATGTGACACTGTGAACGAAACTACAAACGCTGTAATCAATCTATCAATGTAATCCTTTGTCCAAAACCCCAGCCAGTTAACTACACTAGTTAAAAATTGCCCAACAGATTGGCACAACATGGCAATAGCAAAGGTCCCAAATGCAGAAAACCACCAAATTAGGAAAATTACTGTGCCAGTTCTAGTAGCCTGTTGGACAACACATATATGACAGTCATATGTTCAGAAAGCTTTGAACACATTCTTCATTATGAACTATTTTACTTCCTTAACAAATTTTGATGGATTAATAAGAGACTAGTAGAATGCGTTAATAGTAGATCAATGAAAAGAAAATAATAAAATTGCCCACTAATTGTTCTTTATAGGATTGCAAGCATTTTCCAACGCAGGCAAATTACTAACATATCGCGAAGTATAATAAATGCAATCGAATCCGAAACAGCTCAAACATAATCAGTATTTAAACTTTTTACATCAAACAAGTTACCCACTAAAACAGATCAGATTATATACTGTCTGGTATGAGAATCTATAAAATGCAAAAGCAAAGGCTAATATGGAGGAATTAAGAAACGTAGAAAAGTTCGTAATTTAAAAGAGGAATTATGAATTAAAATCGAGAATTTCCAACTTACCTTCCTAGACCGAAGAGGCTCATGGCTTGGGGGAGATAGAGAGGATCAGTATCAAGCTCCTCCTCTTCGTCTTTCTTCAGCTGAGTTTTGGACTTATAAATCTGCAGAAATTGTTTCTTTTTTTCTTTAAAAAATTATTATTATGTTCCTAATTCGTGAAATTTTCCAAATAACACTGCGTACATCTTTGGTTGCCCAAGAGAGCCTAAAAGGGTCCGCTGACGTCTGGGTGACGAAAAATTAGATACAATCGTACCATTAAAAGGCAACTAATATTTTAATTTTTTTAATCTAGAATTTAATTTAGAACATTGTGCAAATGTTTTCTAAAATAATTTTCACTTAATGTTTACAAAATTTTTATCGCTAATATATAATTTAAGAAAATGTTAGATTAGTTTTAAAGTTAATTGTGAAATATGATGATAAAAATAATAAAATTGGTGAAGATAATAAAAAAAAAAAGATGGCATGCTTATAAATAAATCTTAATTGTTTAATCACATAAAAAAACAAAATTGTTTGGCCAACTCCCAGCTCCAATCAAAATAAGCTCATACAATCGAAGTAAACACATTTACCAAGTTTACATATTTTAATAAATCATGTGGTTAAATTAAAAGAATTGAGAAAAAATGCTTTAACTTTTTCTTTAGAAATATTTGATTCACAAAATTATACATTTTTAGAAATTTTAATGTTTCAAAAAATGTGATTTCTAAGAATATCATATTACAATATTTGATTATAAAAAAAATTAAATTATTTTATTCTAATTAATTTATATTTATTTTAAAATATTATTAGATAATCAAAGGTGTTAAATGAAGGAATTTGATCAGATCCGATATACCCGATTTTAAATTGATTTAGTTTTTTATGGTCCTATTCAATTCATTGATCCACGAGTCAGCTATTTTTTTTTGTTTTAACTTTTCAAAATTTTTAAACATTTGAGTGAAAAAAATTTAAATGTCAAAGTATACTTTTTATCCTTTAACTTTCATTAAGTTTCAATAATATCTACTAGCTTTTATTTGAATTAATTTTACCACATAACTTTCAAAATAAACACAAGTTAGATATTTTGAAAAATCATTGTTTTTCCTAACGAAAAAATCCTATGTAGTTGGATGAAATGCTAAGTTAAAAAGAGAGTTAAAGTTATTTTACTCCTCAAATTTAAATTTATATCTTCTTTTTCGTTAAATTAGGGTATAAAATTTTTCTTATTTTGCTATGGATTCTAATATGTAATTATAATTAAGAAAAATTATTGATGATAAAGAGAGAAAGGAATTTCAAGTCAATTAGGTTGGAATTTTCCTTTTATGATTGAAAGTTATTGAAAAATTTCTTCTCAAAACTCATATGTTATGAATTTTTTTTTGGAAATTTCTCTCCTTGATGGCCACCATAGTAAAAGGAGAGAAATTTCTTTCTTTCCTACTATCAATAATTTTTATTGATCATAACAGCAGATGAATTTTAAGAATCTATGATAGAATGAAAAGAAAATTGTGCCTTAATTTAATGAAGAAAAAGATTAATTTTAAATTTGAGGAGTAAAATAATTTTAACTCTCCTTTTAATCCAGTCAACAACTTTCATAATCTAATTCAAAATATCCAACGTTGCGTTTATTTTGAAAGTTAAGTAGTACAATTAATTCAAATAAAAGTTAAAGAGTATTAATAAAACTTTAATGAATGTTAGATAATAAAAAGTACACTTTGGCCCTTTTTAAAAAAGAATTTAAAACTTCCATTTCCATTAATTTTTAATATAATTAAACTTAATTGGATTTGATATTTGGGTTGAAATGGGGCAGACTTAATTATTTTTAAACAATATGTCATTTGGGTTTAAAAGGAATGAGATTTAGCTCTCTTTTTTTAATATATATATGTAATGTAGGAAGGTATGATTCAAGAATTTAAAAACTATATATAAAAAAAAGTTAGTCCACAGGCTAATCTAATTCACATGGGCTTGACTTATTTAGGCTCGCTTTTAAATGGGTCATTAAATTACTAATATGATCCTATGAAAATTTGCATGTCAAACGGGTCGACCCCACAGATTTTAGCTTGTTTAACACCCTTATAGACTATCAAAAATGTCTTTATTAGAAAATGAATGATTAATATTAGAAAATTGATCGATTAATGGTGATAGTAGGTGGTTAATTACAATGGACGGTGATCAATGATAGTGGGCAGTGGTCAACGACAATAAATGATGATAAGTATTAGTCAATAGAGATAGATAGTTGTAGGTAGTGATTAATGGTGATGAGTAATTATTAGTGGTGATAGGTAGTGGTACGTGGTACTTATGGTCAATGATAATAAGTAGTGGTGAATAATAGTTAATAGTGATAGATAATGGTAGATAGTGGTTAATGGTGATATGTTGAAGTAGTAATGGTGGTAACATTTTAATAAAAGAGTTGATAAAATAATCTTTTTATATTACTAAAGCATTCCTATATCATAGGCACATATGATACTCATCTCTTAATTGGATTATTTTGGAGGAATATTAGGTTAAAAACTATTGACATTGGATTTTGGTTCCGATCCAAACTCCAGCCAACGGAGGATTCTTTTAGGATCTCAAGCTATTAATTAGTTTTAAGATAGGAATCAACTAGATGAGCAAGAAGGAAGGGAAGAGCAGTAGGAAAACATAAGGTTTTAACGTGGTTCGGCCAGATCTGGACGGAATCGAACCCTACATTCATGGCAATGTATTGATCTAAAAATATTTTTGCAGAGTTTCGACTTATAGGCCTCTCTCCTCCCCTCCCCTCTTTTATGTTCATCTCCTTCCTATATTTATAGAGGAGAAGAGGTTACAATTATAATTGTACATGCAATAAATTTATTACATTAGTATTAAATATATAAGACTCAAACAGACAGACTAAATCCTGAAATTCGGTTACTGCAGAATGCCTCTTACAAGTGGGCCCCCTATGTTTGTTGGGGCAGAATCATGAATTTGATCCTCTATCTAGCGAGCTCTCAGGTTGCTAGTTGCGCTTCACTAGTCAGACCCTCCAATCTTGGAGAAGTGCCTATTTTTGGAATGGTGAGGTCGAGCTCATCTTATTAGGAATGAGCTCGAGCTAAGGAGGTCGTTTCGTAATGCAAACTAAAGGTATAACGACCTAAGTGCTTCTCGAGTTGAATCTTTGCCATGTTTAGGCTGCTTGCCTATCCGTCAAAGACGATCCAAATTTCACATACAACATAAGCCCCCAAACTCTCAGCTTGCTTTACTGGCTGTGAGTTAAGATTTTTCGACATCCATTCGGTCAAAGTCTTCTTTGTGACTGTCATTTCATTTGTTCTAGGCTGTGCTTTCTATGGCACATGTTTGATGATTGCTAGTAAGTCAACCTCAACCCTTTCCAAGGAAATAAATGATGGTGGTTGGGGGAATTGATCTGGATCCTTCAGTGGAGCCAAACTTGGCTTTATTTAAGGGAGAGGAAACCCTTTCTACCTCTACACTGAACAAGCCATGAAGATTCCAAATGAATCACCATTATTTCTGGCATTCTAGCTCTCTATTGGGGCATGCATGGCCTGCTACATAGAGAACCCAAAAGATTTGGCATCTCTGATAATATGGGGAGATCTCATACAGATCTCGGATTACGTCCTCTCGGTGTCGTCGCGAGGCAATTATTTGGTCGGCCAAGTTCCTGACGCTTCTTGATTTGCTTCCTTCACAAATCAGACGAGGAACTAGAGGCCAAAAAAATAAGGAGTAGCTGTGCCACCACCGGGGAATCATTGAAAGAAAAAATTTGAGGACCTCGACGGGCTCACGAGCTCTAATAAGCTAGGATGCATCCCTTTGTGGCCGGCCCTTCTTTTTGGAAGAAAGTTAGTTATAGCTTTTTCCCTTGTATTTTGGCTTTCTGGTGTAGTTTTACCTTGTTGAGGCTTTTTAATGAATAAAGTTTCCTTTTGCAATCTCTATATGTCGTTCTCGTTTCTTGCATAAGTATTGTTTAAACAATTTGCATGTGAACTGTGCATAATAAAAAAATTACGTGAGAGCTGCGAACACTTGATCGCAAGTAAGCTACGAATTAGAGCGATCTCGTACTTGGATTGATCTCGGGGCCAATAAAATAGATAAGTTTGCATTAGAGCTACGAAATAAGAGTGAGGGATCTCGTGCTCGAGCCAATCTTGTGGCCAGTTAAGTAGATAAGTTCGCATAAGAGCTACGAAATAAGAGGGTGCAATCTCATGCTCAAGCAATCTCATGGTCAATAAAATAGATAAGTTCGCATGAGAGCTACGAAATAAGAGTGAGCAATCTCGTGCTTGGGCTGATCTCATGGCTAATTAAGTAGATAAGTTTGTGTGAGAGCCACGAAATAAGAGGGAGCGATCTCATGCTCGAGCTGATCTCATGGCTGGGACGATGTTGTCCCCAAATAAAAGAGTTAACTGATCTTGTGGCTAGGGCAAACCTGTGCCCAAATAAAAGAGTTGGCCGATCTTGTGGCCAGACTGATCTTGTGTCTAAATAAAAGAGTTGGCCATTTAGGCGATTCACCTATTTAAAAATTTTAAAAATCAGTGAAGGGATTCAGAACATTTACATATATAAATTACATAATTACAAATATTTAATAAATAGTCCTGATCGTGGGTGACTGCTCTCGCTCAGGGTTTTACCGAGGCTGTCCAAGCTGCTGCTTGGAGGGTTGCACCATATAGTCTTATAATTGACCTCTTTTAATGAGATCTTTAATAGTATCCCTCAGCGCCCAGCAATCCAAGGTGACGTGCCCGAATTTGTGTGGTATGCACAAAATTTCCCTCGATTGATTCTGGATTTATTGGCAGTCTTCAAGGGTGAAGGTTTTCTAAAATCCTCTTTGTCCCTTTCCATCTTGAAAATCTTGTCTTAGGCATCTGACATGATGCTATAGGTGCTATGGCGACCTAGAAATGGGGGTCACTCATCCTTGCTCTTCTTAGCGAGCTAAGGATCAAAGTTTTCTTTTTCATCTTCACAGTTACTCCTCTTCTTATTTAGAGCCAAGCTGCCTGCCTTGGGCCTTTATGAACTAAAAGTCTCTTCCTATCTAATTTGTTTCATGGCTCACTCATAAAATTCACCTAAGTTGCTAACTGGGGACTTGTATAAACTTTTGAACAACTTTTCATCTCTACAAAGTCCTGCTAAAATGACAGTCAGGATGGCCTCATCTGAGGGCTTCTCCACATTGTTAACCTCACGTCTAAAGTAAGCAATATAGTCTTTTAGCGTTTCATGCTTACTCTGAAAGATCGTAGCAAGGTGGCACGAGGCACGAGATGCTTCTTCAATACCCTAAACTAGTCGATGAACTTTTCCTAACACTCCTCCCAACTGCTAATGCTGTGAGCTAGGTGTTAGTTTGCTCGGAGCACTAGTTGTTGAAAAATTCAAAATTTTCAAAATGTTGACCGAGCAACCCATCCGGATCACATTGGTTTTCGATCTTAAAGCAGTATACATATGAAATTAAAGGTAGAAGAGAGCTTAACCAACCTTTGGTTCTAACTCAAACGCAGTGAAAGAAGGCTTCACCAGAGTAGTCCAATTATCCTGCCTCTACTGGTGATCCATGTCAGAAAAGCCTACAATTTGCTTCAATAATTGAAGCAACGTTCCAAACCCAGGTGCTAGCGAGAGAATGGAACAAGAATTTCAACTTCTCAAGCTGAAATCAGACAAAGCACTCGGAACCCCAACAAAGCTTAAGGTTCTCCAGTTTTCTTTCTGCCTTGCATCCGTCTTCAAAACGCAGTGTTTGCATTAAAAAAGGTCGCTGGCAAAATGATGCCATTTTGCCTTGCTGGAAAATAGTTTTCTAGCCCTTGCAATTTTCGTAAATTGTAGTTTGGCCCCAACACTTTCCATAATTGGTAGTTTAGTCCCTGCAATTTTCACAAATTATAGTTCAGTCACTGAGTATCTAATATATCCTAATTGCAGCCAAAACTTATTTTCATTTTGCGTGTGATCCGATAGACCCCCAAAATATTGGCAAAAGTCCAAAATACCCTTCAAACCATTTGAAGGCATACAAAATTAATCTAATTAATTTTTATTAATGATTAATTTCTCTAAATTAATTATTCATCGACTTTGAGTTATAAGTAAACTCTAGCAAGCCATTATAGCTACCTAAATTTCGACAAGAGTCATCAATGGTGACAAACTTGTCTGTGGCTTATCTCAATGCATGATACAATCCTTTTATTATCTATATCCGAATTAGTCAAAGGTATGGATAACAGTCAGCCTTTATAACTAATTATAGTTTCTCAATCTCGTGAATTATTTGACTCAAATGAATCTGAGCACTCAAATTTCATTTAAGTCTCGATTTTACCTTGCACAAGGATTTGATAAGTCAAACCAATTCATTGAGTGGCCTCGGATATCACTCCAAAGAGTGGTAATGAATCTTTTCTTGATTAGGCAATATCTAACTATATTTTCAGAAACACCTAACTCAAGCCTTTATTGTTCCTCATGAATAGAGTTATGTTTGACTTGGTCAAAGCATAACTTTTCATGTAAAAGACATCCCTCAATCTCAAGTCAAAGGATTAGTCATGTGATCACCACTGGAGATTAACTGTTGACACAGCTCCATATAGTATCTCTAAATGGGTCAGACAAGATTACGATTGTCAATTATGTTTCTCCAGACTAACTGAGTCGTGTCCATGTGTGTATTTAGATGTAACTCACTTACATCTAAGCCTGTGAGGTCAGCTACTCATCAAATGAGAAATACCACATCGTCTAGTCTCAACAGATCTAATAATGCCCAGCTATCAGATCTCGATTAGTATCATTTTGGTGTAAAAGCTATAATCATTAATAATCATCCTCACAATCCCATAATCCTTTATAGGATTGATTAAATGAACTTCTTACCATGGACTTATCTTGAATATGCAATTAACAATTAATGCAATATAAGATGAATACATAACCTTTATACAATATCAAATCAATATAGAATGTATAGTTATAGATACAATAGAGCTTACTCAAATTAACTTTAGGGCATCTATCTCAGACTAACACTGGGAGGCTTTTGAACCACATTCGAAGAACTTCACCCAACGTAGCGGGGAAGATGCAGCACTTGATTAAGGAGTTACAAGTTTGGAGATCCATCTAGATATTGAATAGGTCCGGATGGTTATATGGGTCACTATCTCCATCGTATAGCAGAATGGCTGGAACTTTGAGTTTGCACGGGAGGAATTCCTCCTTGATTTCCTTAGAGAAAGGAGTTCGTTCCTAGAAGTGAGCTTGGTCATTTTGAGTTTGAGGGTGCTCTTCCAAATGCTTTACTCTTTGAAGAAGGTCTTCTACCAAGATATCCAAGTCCCCCAATCGTTGGCTAGAGACTTGGTGGCTCGTTTCACTTCTCCTGCCATGCAGATGGTGATTCAAAGTTTGTTCTCAATCAGTTTCACTGGAATGTTCACCCTCGGGCGTGACGATCTCATCCCATTCTTATACACCCAGAGCTTGCGATTACACCAACATCGCGACTATTTTAGCTAGTTCTCCAACCATATTTTCAAGTTTCTCCTAACGTTGGAGCCAGGCTTGTACTCCATCAGTGTCATTGGCAATGAGAACTGGTTAGACAGAGCTGGCTGGATGGATACCAGTGGTTGCTTTGATGGCGAGAGTGGTAAAGGAGTCTGTCATCAAGACATAACCCTCTGGAGGATTAAGTTATGCATTCAAAGCTCTGGTAGCTCTTCCTTTGGCTATTATAACAGGAATCCACCAGGACAAGTGAGATCTCCACAGACGGTGCCAAAATGTTGATGTTGGATTTTGGTTCTAATTCAAACTCCAGCCAATGAGAGATTCTTTTAGGATCTTAAGCTGTTAACTGGTTCTAAGATAGGAAATTGGCTAGATGAGCAAGAAGGAAGGGAAGAGCAGCAAGAAAACATAAGGTTTTAACGTGATTTATCCAAATCTGGGTAGAACCAGACCCTACGTCCACGATAGTGTATTAATTTGAAAATATTTTTACAGAGTTTCAACTTACAGGCCTCTTTTTTCCTCTCCCCTCTTTTATGTTCATCTCTTTCCTATATTTATAAAGGAGAGGAGGTTACAAATGTAATTGTACATGTAGTAAATCTATTACATCAGTATTAAATATACAAGACTCAAACAGATAGACTAAATCCTAAAATTTGGCTACTGCAGATTACTTTCTATAGGTGGGCTCCATATGTCTGCTAGGCAGAATCATGAATTTGATCCTTTGTCTAGCGAGCTCTCAGGTCGCTAGTCGCGCCTTGCTAGCCAGACCCTTCAATCTTGGAGAAGTGCCTGTCTTTGGGATGGTGAGGTCAAGTTCGTCCTATTAGGAATGAGCTTGAGCTAAGGAAGTCGCTCCGCAACGCAAATGAAGGCATAACGACTTGAGTGCTTCTCGAGTTGAATCTTTGTCGTGTTTAAGCTGCTCGTCAGTCTGCCAAAGATAATCCAAATTTCACATACAACAAAAACATTTTCAATAATGTATTTTGAATATTTATTTTTAATTTTGAACCAAACTTGTGAATTTAACATGTCATTAAAACATTCTCAATAATATGAGAAAAAGTATGCAAATCAAACACCCTTTAAGATTTACTTACTGAAATCTTCCTTGAAATATACAAAAAAAAAATGATGATATACTTAAGTTTAAATTTGAATTTTTCATTAGTGGAATGATAAGAAAAGATCACCACTGAATTCAAATCAATAATATGGAATATTGTGAGTATTTTGTAATTAAATATATGTTCATATTATTTAAGTCTAAATTTTGATGTAGATGTAATATTTTTTAAATTGTTTAAACTTAACCAAAATATATTTTTTTATCACAAAATATTGAGAATATTTCATATTATTTGATTTGAAATTTATCATAATTTCTTTTCTCATTATTACATAAATAAGAAATTTAAATACATTTTTTTATGTTTTAAAGTTTGAATAAATTTTAAAATTAAAGGAACATGTAATTTTATGAAAAGTGAGAGTATTTTTCTCAAAAAAAAATTTAAATAACTTAAAAAAATTAAGTGAAAAAAAATCAAACAATTCTACCAAGTTAAAATTAGGAGTGGAAAAAAATTGACAATTCAAAATAAATCAATCATAACTAATCAAGATTAATCTATTTATTTCAATTAAATTTTTTAGTCCATTTAAAAATCTATGACTTTCTTTTAGGAAAATAGGATTGATGTTAAAAAATATTATTGTTGATGGTCGAATTTAGTCAACCTAAGTTCAGAACCCCGAATTGTAGATTGAATGTGAAAAGAGAAAGAAAGAGAGAGAAAGAAAAAAAATAGAGACACACCAGAAGTTTTTAATGTGATTCAGCTAAAGTCAATTTGACCTCTATGTCTATGGCTTTTATTACTCTTTATTGAGTGTTTTTATATTTGATAATTAATCGTCTCATATACAATGATTTTGTCTCCTTTTATAATGGTTGGGGGTTACAGTTTAAATGTATATTTATAACAAATAAGTATCATAATTTGATTAGGATTACATAATAGATAAGGATTGATGGTTATAATAGACTCCCATTAAAGTAGGAAACTAAACAGATTTCCTTGGACTGTTAGTTGTGGATGAGCGATGATTCTGTAAGCTAAACATTGTTCTCAACAACCTGAGGTAGTTACTTTGACCTGTGTTGACCAGTGGCCTTAACTTATGTTTAACGACCTGATGTCTTGGCCCTACGACCTTAATCCTGGGTAAGTTGGGCCCCTATTAGCTGAGTCCATTCATTGGACTTTTACCAGCCAATGTATGCGATTCCAAAAATATCTACATCATTAGCCCCTAGCTCTTAGTGTGATCTGCGAACTGGGAGGTGTAGTTCGCTGGTAAAAGCCACCAACTGCAATCTGCTATGCCATCGTTTGAACTCTTGTCCTTTCATTTCATCAGCGCCTACCTATGTCATCATTTTTGCATTTAATGTATGCATTTTTTTCATAGTCATTAGTACAACAACAACAAAGCCTTGCTTTTTGTTAGACCGTTACATCTAAGGTAGTTGATCAATTTTTTGATCTAACGGTGAGGCTAATCGAGTTATATATGGTAAGGAAAACCCTTCTTTCCCTTTCACTTGTTTTTTTTTTTTTTTGAAAATCTGTGCTTCAATTTCTTACTTTTCAAGCTCTCATCTGATCACTGCCATTCTTCACCTTTTTTGCTTCATCAGGTCTACAATAGAAACCTTTTGGTTCGATTTGTTGGAGATTGATCGTGCTCATCGTACTTTCTTCTAAATTCTCTTTTTTAGATCTATCTCACTCCGTTGATTCAATAAATCTTCTGAACACAATCTTGGTTCTAAGCTTATGCTTTCTGTGAATGTTTTACTTTATGGGTTTTTGATATCTAATGGCTTGATTAGATAATGTACACTCATTAGTCATTAGAAAAAAAATTTCCTGCTGATTGGTTCTGTAGCGTGTTTATTTGTGTGCTTGTCATTATTTGTAAAATTGGTGTGCTGTCTGTCTGATAAAATGCCTGTAGGTTTTAAAGTCATAGATTATTGAGTTTAGCCTTTTTCTGTCTCTTTGGTTTTAACTACCTGATAGGTTCATTGGTTGAGCCGCTATATTTTCATTGGTTTGGGTTTTAGATGTGGTGATATGTGGCGTGTCTGGCCTGCTGCATTGGATGTTTCCCTATTAGCTTTTAGCCTTTAAGTATGGTCTGCTTTTAGTGACCTGATCATTCCTTTTTGTGTAGATGTCAGGTCATAGACGCTGAGCTCAATAGATAGGAAGTGTTAAAGATTCTAATTCTCCATCCCAAAATGGGGAGCTAATGTATTTTACAAATGAAGCGACCTCTGGGAGTGGCAAAGTCACCGAAAGGTTTGCTGCTCATCCTGATACTATTGAGGGCCAACAGATCATTGAAAGTGGAGGGTCCCTAGACCACATAGTGTTCAAGCACCACCTTTCGATCATTAAGCTTGATGAGCTTAGAGGTATAATTGAAACATACTATCTTTCCAAGGGCTGTTGTATTATGGCAAATTCCCCTGATGACCACGTGGCTTATCCCCCTCTAGGATTTTTTGCTATTAGCTCCCACCATCTCATTGTTGGGCTTAGCTTCTCCATCCATCCATATCTTGTAGAACTGCTGAATAAACTAAAACTTTTCCCCTTTCAACTTACATCAAATTCATATTCTCAACTCACCTCCCTTGCCCTCTTGTACCTTAGGAATAATCTCCCCCTCCTTTGGTCAGAGTTCTTTGCTATCTATTTAGCATCAAGAATGTAGGTCAAAGTGATGGGATTTATTACCCAATAGCTCATCAGACCAAGTTTAAGAGGATCTTGCCACAAGGTGATGCTAAGGGCAAGTCCAATGTAGAGACCTATAAATCCCATTGGTTTTACGTTTCATGCCATTTTCTGTGTCATCTTCGTAATTTTGGCATTGTCCTTACTCCTGGTAAATGAGTTAAGGATGTGCAAGCTTGCATAAATTCATGTTTTGTTCTCTGGTTTTGACTTTTTGTTTCATTTTGTAGACGGTTCTAGTAAAGAGAAACCAATGCTAGAAGCTAAGGAGGTTAAGGTGCTGGGTTAGTTCGTTGCTGTAGGCGATCTGAAGAATGATCTCAAATTCGACAAGGATCTCCTGCGCTTGCATAAGCTTGCTCCAACTTTAAATATTAACCTCACCAGAGATGTTGGAGCTCGTCGAACTAGGGAGGTCAGTCCAACAAATTTTGAAGAACATGTTGAGACTCAACCTCCAAATGCCACGAACTTCCCATTCTGCTTGGTTTGCTGTGTTGCAACTTCATCGGCTCCTCCTGCTGCTATAGCTCTTGCCATTGTAAGTTAATCTTCTTTATTCATAGTAGTAGCATTCTCACAAATGCTAGCTCTCACCTCGCATCCTGATGTAGTCAAGGCAGTCGAGGAGGTTGCATCCCCATCTGCTTCCCTTGCTAAAAAACAAAGAGTAGACAAGGGGAAGAGGGTTGTTATCACTACAGAGGAGGTGGTACCTAAGATCTGGGGTCAAGGAGTGACCTGCTGGTCTTGGCCCAATGATAGGGGAGTACTTCAATTTCTTTCAAGAGAACATTAAGTTGATCATAGGGCCTCACGATAGGGCCAAAGTATTAAAGTTAGAGGAATCCTCGAGGGGAAGGATTGATGAGCTACACAAATCATCATGTCCTGCTGGTGAGTAAAGTCCTTTCAACTTGGTTCTCTTATCTCTTTGTAATTATGAACTGATCGTTTGATGTTTTAGGGCTTGCTATCAATAATAAAGTTGAAGAAAATGCTTCGAGATTAGGACAAGGGGAAGAAAAAGCTTGGGAGTGACTTCGCTGCCATAATTGCTAAGGTGCTAAAACTGAAGGAAATAGCTTGAGACACCAAAGTAGCTAAAGAAAAAGCTGAGGAAGCCTTGTCTCACGAGGTGGCAGATCACAAGGCTATCACATCCAGCCTCAATAAAGTGGTTAATGAGTTGACAGGAGTAAAAGGTGAACTAGATGCCATAATGCAATAGGCTAAAGTTGCTGAGAGGAAATATGAGGCAGCCAGGGATGAAGTTGCTTTGGCAAAAGAGGATGTTGCATGAGCTAAGGCAGATATCACAGTGCTGATTATGAGAACTAAAGAAGAGGCTACGTCTGAAGCCACCACTGGCTTCTTGTTTACCTTATGGGAGGAGCATCCGAAGATGAATTTTTCCTTTTTCGATAAAAATGTCCTTGAGTTCATTAAGGGCTTTGAGGAGGACGCGAAGGTAGCTTCTCCCAATAGGGGTTCACAATTAATAGGTGGAGCTTCTTCGGTTGGGGACCTGATTCGAAGAGAAAGCAACTTGCAAGTCATGGAAACTACTAGTCATCAGACAGTGAATAACCTGCTCACCCCAGATATGGACCCTCCTGCCCAGGGTACAACTTCTAAAGGTCAATCTTCCCTATAGGCCAGAGTTTGTAGTATTCTTTAAATGCAATTTTTAAACTGTTAGACGTAAATTCTCCTTATTTAGAGGAATCTTTAATGAACTTTTTCATGATATTCGTACTCTATTCTTGCTTTATTCATTCAAGTTTCCATAGTTACATGTTCAGTAAGTTACAAATGATATTATGTAGGTTGACATGAATGAGTTCCTGCAAACCATGACTTAACAAACATTAGTTAAAATAGATGTCCAGTAGGTCAATTGACCTCTTTTAGCAAACCAATAACTTTGTCATTGTCAAGATGAATGTCTAAGTAGGTCTCATGAATGCGTTGTAGGTCGCATGCAGTGTCGAGTAGTAAGTCGCATACAGAGTCGAATAGTAGGTTGTATGTGGTATCAAATAGTTAGTCGCATATGGTGTCAAGTAGTAGGTCGTATGAGGTGTCGAATAGTAGGTCCCACGCGGTGCCTAGTAGTAGGCTACATATGGTGTCGAATAGTTAGTCACATATGGTGCCAATTAGTAGGTCACATAAGGTGTCCAATAATAGGTCATATGCGGTGCCAAGTAATAGGTCATATGCAGTGTTAAATAGTTGGTTGCATATAGTGCCAAGTAGTAGGTTATATGCGGTGCCAAATAGCTAGTCGTATACGGTGCCAAGTAATAGGTCGTATACAGTGCTGAATAGTAAGTCACATATGGTGCCAAGTTTTTGTAAATACGTCAAGTTAAATGCCCTTTCCAAATTAGAAGAATGTTCGCTTCTGGATTAAAAGGGCGATAGTTCACTTTCAATATAGTATTCTGTTGAAAATTTATGCAAAAATTAGTAAACAGTCATAAAAATTTAAAAAAATTGACAGTCTTATCAATTTCAGAATAATGTTACAAGACTAGATAAACAATATTTAGATTTATTGATCATATAGGCGGAGATGTTCAGCATCCTATGGCTCTCCACCAGAAATCACATTAACCTTTCTCCCTCTTATCCCTAGCATGACTTCATCTTTGTAGCAGTGTCGAGTCATGTGTTGATTGCCTTGCACACATCCAATTCCATTGGGGGTCAAGAATCTAATGGTAAGTGTTTTGGTAGATGTGACCATATCCAGGTTATTGATTGCAAGTTACCCCAGCACCATATTATATGTTAAAGGATAGTAGATGAGCAAAAAGTCTACTAAGATTGTTGCCTGGTGACTCAGTCTCCAAAAGTAATAGAAAGCCTGATCTGCCTCACTATTAGTATTGTATCTCCTATAAAGCCGTAAAGGGGCTCTAAGAGAAGGCTTCAGTTAATCTGAGCTTAGTCCCATTTGTTCAAAACATCCTTTATACATAATATTCACCGAGCTACCTGTATCGATCATAATTCTTCGTGCCTTGGTGTTACCAATTCTGGCTCAAATAATCAATGCGTCGTTATTAGGAGAATGTATCCCTCATGAATTTTCATCTGTGAAGGTGATATTGTTTGAGGTCATTCTTGCTTTCTTGGTGGGACTTTCGAATTCACCATGTCCTATGAGTAAGACGTGATTTAATTCTTACACATAGCATTTATGCAACCTGTTTGAGATGCATGCAATGTTAGGTCCACTGTGAATGGTAAATATAGTTCTTACTGTGGGCACCTCCTCTTGCTCAGGAGTTCATTGGTGCTGCTGCTGTGCTAGTCACTGTTTCATAGGTCACACCACATAATCCCTTCAACGACCTCTCTTAATTAGGTCCTCAATTGTCCTGCATTCCAAAGTATTGTGTATGATTTCATCATGATAAGCATAACACTTGTTCTTATTTCTAAATTGGTTAGGAGTTTTTATGGGTTTGGGCTTCCTGAAATCCTCACTATCCTTTTCCATTACAAAGATCCTTTTCTGAGTATCTAATAAGACATTGTAGTTGTGATGGCAACCTTTACACTGAGATCACTCATTCTTGGCCTTCTTTGCAACTTGATTTTCAAGGTCATCATCTTGACTCTCCTCGTTGTTCCCAATATTATTCCTCTTTTTACTCTGGTTAGGGCTATTAGCCTTGTCCTTGGACTTTTTTAAGGCCAAAGGTTTCCTCCCATCTAATCTCTTTGATAGCTTGTTCGTAGAATTCACCAAGATCCCTTACTAGAGACTTGTATATGCTCTCTCATATAGTTTCTTATCTTTCTAGAGTGCTGTTGAGATCACTGTTAAGATGCTCTCATCTGAGGGATTTTCTATATGACTGATCTCATGTCCGAATTGGGTAATGTAGTCTTTTAGTGATTTATTCTTTTGCTAAAAGACTATTGCAAGGTGGTAGGGTGGTGCAAGCAGCCTTCTTAATGCCCTGTACTAATTGATGAATTTTCTCTGGCATTCTTTCCAACTGTCAATGTTGCGAGCTTTGAGATTACTGAACCATATTTGAGGTATGTCTCCTAGAGTGGCTGGGAAGACACGACACTTGACTAGAGAATTAGTCGTTTGAAGATTCATCTATATGTTGAATGCATTTAGGTGGTCATATGGGTTGCTATCCTCATTGTATAACGAGATAGTGGGAACTTTGAACCTGTGAGGGAGAGGCTCTTTCTCAATCTCCCTGGTTAATGACGTCTTCCCTTTGTAACAATCCTAATGGTCCTGAGCTTAAGGGCATTGTTCCAACTACTTTATCCTCTGAAGCATCTCCTCTACCATATGGTCATAAGCCTCAGATCATTAACTAGAAGATGGTCATCTCCTTTTTTTGTTGTGAGAGTGTCGATATGAGGTCCCGTGCTTCCTCTGCTCATAACTTAGTGGGCTTTGATCTGAGAGATGTCTCTGATTGGTCCTGTTTGAGTCTTCAACTTGACGTAAACCCCTACATCACTGATGATCCCCTTAATTCTCTTCACGAGCTCAATAGACCTTCGACCTTGGCCATGAGTTGGTAAAGTGAGCTAAATAGGTGTGCTGAAGTACTTCTCTAGTTACTCTCTCTTCTTGAGCTCCTTCCCGTGTCTATTAGAGAGTTTCTTCCTATGCAGCACCCCCATTCTGCTCTTGTGAGCATTGGACTTATGCCTAAGTTAATGCCCTAACCGCTTCGACTAACTCTCTTACCATTTTTTCTAATGCCTCATGACGTTGGTGCCATGCTTGTATTCCATCAATAATATCAGGTTGGTGTAAGGTCGTTGGGGGCATGTTAATAGCAACACTTATGATGAAGACAGTGGAAATGCTTGTTGTGAGAAAGGCTTGATCCCTCTGTTGTTCCATATAGCCATTAGGTTGGTCAATTGCAGCATCTAAACTCCTAGTGGTTCTTCCTCTGGCTATAAAAAAAGTCAAGGGAAATGCAGTCTTTTAGTGCCAAAATATTGATGGTTGAATTTGGTCAACCTATGTTTAGAATTCCAAACTATAGATTGAATGTGAAAAGAGAAATAGAGAGAGAGAAAGAATAGAGAGACACCAAAAGTTTTTAACGTGGTTCGGCTAAAGTCAGTTTGACCCCTACGTCCATGGCTTTTATTATTCTTTGCTGAGTGTTTTTGTATCTGATAATTGATTGTCTCATGTATAATGATTTTGTCCCTTTTTATAATGGTTGGGGGTTATAGTTATAATGTAAACCTACAACAGATAAGTATCATGATTTGATTAGGATTATATAATAGATAAAGGTTGATGGTTATAATAAACTCTCATCAATGTAGAAAACTAAATGGATTTTCTTGGACTGTTGATTGTGGATGAGCATTCTGATTCTACGAGCTGAGCTTTATTCTCAACAACCTAAGGTGGCTACTTTGACTTGTGTTGACTGACGACTTTAGCTCGTGTTTAGAGACTTAAGGTTTTGGCCCTACAACTTCAATCCTGAATGAGTTGGGCCCCTATTACACTACAGAAAGATCCTTGAAATAGCGGCAGTTTGAATTGCTGCAAAGTAAAATAGCGGTGGTTACGAGAACTGCCAGAAAATATACCGCTGAGTTGACATTAGCGGCGGTTAAATGAAACCTTTGGAAAAAAATATTTAGCAAATAATTTAGCGACGATTAATTAACTGTCGCTATTTTTTTAAAAAAATAATTGTAATTTAATTTAGCGGGGGTTAATTAATCACCACTATTTTTTTGAAATTATTTTTGATTTAGCGGGGGTTATTTAACCGTTGCTATTTTTTTTAAAAAAAATTATAATTTAATTTAGTGGGGGTTAATTAACGGTCGCTATTTTTTAAAAAAATATTAAAAAATTTAGCGGCGATTAAAGAACTATCGCTAAATTTTTTAATATTTTTTTAAAAAATACTTAGATCTAACTATTTTCTAAAAGGACTCTCCAAAAAGGATAATGGCTATTGAATCTGACAAAGATCCA
>JANHAO010005709.1:0-22291 GCA_026873985.1 Saraca asoca | reverse complement strand
GACAAAGTTGTAAATAATATTAAATATATTTTTTTTCATCTTAAAAAATAAAGAAAACACATGTTTTCAAAATTTACATCCAAACCAGTTTTTTGTTTTTTTGTTTTAGAAAAATAGTTTTTAAAAACAGTTTTTAAAAAAATGTTTTCAAAAATAATAAAACAAAAACACTTGAAAACACTTCCAAACAGGCCCATAAGCCCTTCTGTTACAACCTGTTTTCAACATAGACTTTTTCATGAAGACATCACAGCAAACACTACCACATGTACTACTACTAGTCCTAGTCACATGCATATTTATGTATGACGAAACAACTGTCCAAACATTTATCCCAAATTCCATCATCTTCAATCTCTGCATAATCCATAAAGTGGTGGGCTCAATTCTAGTTGGTGGATGAGCTGGACGATAAGAGTAACTTGAGACCCTGAAAACAAATTTTAAAAGAAAACATAGGGCTCTCAAAGAAACTCAAGAAATAAATAACTTAATATTCAATTTACTAATTATTGTTACATAAAGCAATAGCATAAGTAAGACTTGACAACTCACTTCCTCTCACTTACTAGTGCATGACTTAAGGCGCCTGGACAGCAGAAAACACTTTCTTTTAACGTTTTGGTTTTTCTTTGTGAATTTGCAAGTGAGAGGAAGCATACAAGTCATTTCTATAGACATGGACCACATTAAAGTAATATTATTCTTCTTACACATCGTTCAAGAGTCTATAAGCTTTATATAAATAACATGGTAGCACATTGGGTTTAACCATCCAATCAACAAATAAGAAGCAGAAGTATACATCTACCATATACTAAACAAAGAAACATAAGTTCCCTCAAATTGAAGATTGAACCCACAACAAAGTATCACAAGCAACCCATCCCATTGCAATTTCTATTTTTCAATTTCAATCTTCAACCATCCTTTTCACTCTACCAATTTTATTCCCTTTATCGCTCCAACAATTTACATGGCCATGTCATTTTGTTTTTAAAATTTAAAAATGCATTTAAGAGGAAGTTTCCTAAGAATCCTTTTTGATGGGTCCAAATTCAATATAAAGAGGATGCCACTAGCACAAAATATCAATTCAAAACATTACACTCCTTTCACATTCAATAATTGTTCCATTCGGGGCACAAAAGAAATGCCAAAGCTCCACCCTTATTCAAAAGGGTCACAACATTCATTCTTTTTCCCAACAATTCATAATTTCACCCACATTCAAAAGTGGCATCATTGTTCACAACAATTCAAGATTTCCATCTACCATTACAAGTAACCTCATCATTCACAATCGTTTAAGGTTTCTACCCACCATCATACGCAAAGTCATTTTGGACGCATGGCAAATTCAAGAAGAGGAAAAAAAAAAAAAAAAACCTTACCTCCAACGTTCCCAATTTATATGAGCAATATACATATATACATTTATACCAATTTATAAGTTCACAATTTACTTAAACCATTAGCATAAAACAAAATTCATAGATAATCAAAAACTGAGTTATTTACTCACCTCACTTTGCTTCTTAAATGTATCAATCCCTGCAAGAAGACAATCAATCCCCACGAACTGAATTCTACCTAGAATGTGACATAACCAACACAGAATTACCTTTACATCCTAACCTAAAAAGAACCTCCTAATAAAATCAAGCCTAGCATTTATAGTTTACATAGCAATATGAGGAAAGCTTTTGATTATACCTAGGGTTCCTTAAATTGGTCGGGCCTTCCTGAAACTTCCTTCAATTTTTCTTGTCAATTTCATAATGGAGCTCTAAAATTTCAGGAACACTCCTATTTTAACTAGGCAAAGATTAGGGTTTGTGAACACTCATTTTAAATTGATCATGAAATCTGAAATAAAATGTGAAATAGCAGCGACAATAAATTTTCCAACCTTCCAAGTGCTAGAAAACAACTCAAATCAAGCATGGGAGGATGTTGTTTCACTGGAGTCCAAACGGGTATAGCTGTGCTCACTCGTTACTGTTGTTCTACCCGAGCAGCAGCTGGAGATGGTGGCACGATGGCGACGTGACGAACGACGAACTGCCCACTCCCCCTGCTGCCGTGCTGAGTCTGTCAAGAGAGAAGTGAACTTTAGGTCCCGTGTTATGTTACGTTTTTTTTCCCCTCTTTATTTACTTGTTCCCCTTTTCTCTTAAAAAAAAAAAAAAAAAACTTAAAAAGGTCCTCATTTAGAGATAACAAATAGTTAAGTGAGAATAATTTAAATTTATTTGTTAAAATAAAGAGGAGGACAATTCAATCATCCAGTGATGACATGACTATATTCGTAATAAGTTTACTAGGACTTAATAGATACCTCTTAGTCAATATTTATTCACAATAAGCCCCTATCACATAGGTGACAACATCTATTCTATGATCTTGCGTTGCATGGATAATCAAATAAATACATTATAGGTCCTTCAATGCCCATTTCTTGTTTCGATTAATAATCACAATCATTCTTTGAATTTTTCTATAATTATACCTATCTTACCCTCCTTTTCTAACTTGTTAACTAATTAATAGCTTGATTTCTTATCAATTTTTACCAAATAATTAATTAATAAATTATGGAAGCATTAAATCTAACTCATGGCTAAGCCAAGTCTTCCTAAGCTTAGCATGCATACACTTAGCATATAAACAAACATCTCCAATAATTCAAATTAATTATTAGACTTAAGACATTTATCTAATTTTTTTTTCTAAAAGCATACAAAAAATATTTTGGGGATAATTTCAAAAATAATAATTTAGTAATTAAGATGGAGTTAGGAAAAGAAGAAAACCACACTTACCATAGTAGAAGAAAAATCTCCTAAACGTAGCCTTGGAGTCCTTTCCCTAGTTTTTAACCTGAGCCTTTGAATGTTGGGAAAATTATAACAATCAAAAGGAAATCAAAGACTAAGAAAGAAAAAGAACTTAAGGAAAAAATTTGACCTTTTTAGGTCAAAACCCTTATCTTAGGTTCACATCCTTATAGAGCACAAACTAGAACCCTTTTTGGTCTAGCAACTCTCTGTAGGAGCTACTTCATTGCAAATGAGGGTTATGGAAATGACATAGGGGTTGCTCCTTATATATGCTCGTAGAGGCACATGGTCAACTTGTTTGTGGATGGCTGATCGACCTCATAAGATTGTACCCACTAGTAAACCATTTCTTGGAGTTAGTTGACTATTTGGCTTAGGTCTTATTGATAGGCGATTTTAGTAATCGATCAACTGAGGATTTTGAGAACCAAACTGCTATTAAAAGTGCGAAGAAAGTAAGAAAATGGTGAGAGATTCAAAGGAAAAGCGGAGAGAACACAGAGAGTTTTATCGTCGTTTGAATAAAGTCAAGATGACCCTTACATTCACAGTAATTGTATTAGCTTTGAGCAGTTGTTTTACTATACAGGACAACAGTACATATGTCTATGGCTATTTCTATAGAGTTTTTGCATGTATTTCACTATATCTTACACAATGGCTCCCCTTCCCTATTTATACAAGCTGGAAGGATTATAAGTCGTAATTTATCTTTGTAAAGCTATTATTACATCTGCAATGAGCATTAAATGATAGACATCAAGTAATAAATGTGGGGCAAATTATTGTCGAACTTTGGAGGCTGATTTGCAAGTTGGTAGAGTATTCAGATTGTTTATCAGACATTAGCTGTTCCCAATTATGTCGAGAGAAGCTCGTTGTAGCCTTGGCCGGTTGGAAACTTCAAGCTCACGCTACATGACTTGCTATCTGACTTTAGCGACCTTACTTCAAGTTGGGCCATGCCTTTTCCCTCTTGATCCGATTCTTTAGGCCTTTGCCCGTCCATTCTACCTAGCCTAAAAATGCCCATAACAAGTCCTCAGGTCGTTCTTGGCTCGAAATCTCCATACAACCCACTTTGTTGTCCTTCCTTAGTACAAGTTTTGAGTTATGAAATTTACTCCGGCCCATTTTGTGGTAGTCTGGCTTAACCTAGTCTAGTCTTATTCGTAGGGGATATTACAAATTCTCCTATTGTGGATAATTTTGGAACTATATAAATAGGTTAGTAAAAGCCCAATGGACAAGTCTAACTGATAAGGACCTAATTCATCCAAGATTGAGGTCACTGGAGTAAGGCATCAGGCTGCCAAATGCGAACTTAGATTGTTAGTCAACAAAGGTTAAAGTAGCAATCTTAGGTCGCTGAGGATGAGGCCTAGTCTGCAGCTTGAAGTACACTTTCCCAACTATTAGTCCAGGCAAATTCATTCATTGCCTATTTTAATGGAAATCTGTTATTGTTTGTTATGTAATCAATTCATGATTCTTTTCTATTATTGAATTACATTCAAATTGTAATACCTCAGTCACTATAAAGGGGGATAAAATCATTTTACAAGGAGGGAAAAGATTTATTGTTGCTCAGCCAAAAATATAGAGCAATAAAAGAATCATGAATGTAGGCATTAAGTTAGGGTGAACTATGTTAAAAACTTCTGGTGTCATCTTGTTCTTTTTCTCTCTTTATCTTGTGATTTTACATTCTTAATTTGCAGTTTGGGGCTTTGGACTTTAGTTGACTGAATTCACATGTCAACATTTTGGTGTAAAAAGAATGGCCCTAAACTGCATTCTTTTTGATTTTCCATCCAATTGTGATGGCTAGAGGAAGAACCACCAGGAGTTTAAATGTCGTAGTTGACTAGCCTGAGGGTCACATGGAACAGTAATGGGATGTATTACCAGTTGGAGGCCCAGTTCTTCTTGCGACAAGCACTTCTAACATCTCCACCACAGTTACTACTGCTCACATGCCCCAATTGGCCCTTCACTAGCCTACTAATATTGTTCCTAGGACTGATGGAGTGCAAGCATGGCATTAGAATCAAGAAGTGCTTGAGAACATGGTGAAAGAGTTGGCGAGGCGGTTAGGGTGATGGCTTAGGCACAAGCCCAGGGCACGCAAAAGTAAGTTAAGGTTACTATGCCTAGAGGAGTACTCCAACAGCCATGTGAAGGAGCTCAAGAAAAGAGGCCAATCAGAGAAGTACTTCTGTGAGCTCATTCAGTTTAATTTTCCAACTTAGGCCAAGATTGGAAGTCTGCCGAGCTTGAAAGGATGATGATGGAGATAATCAGCAACATAGGGGTTCACGTCAAGTTGAAGGCTTGAACAAAACTAGTCAAGGACATATTTTAGATTGATACTTGCGAGGTCACGGGCATAAGAAAAGGCATAGAACCTCAGATCATTACTCCCATGACCAGGGAAGTATAAAGAGCCAGTGATCTTCCAATTGTCAATCTGAGGCATAGGATTAAATGGTAGAAGAGTTGCTTTAAAGGGTACAATAATTAGAAGAACGCCCTTGGGATTAGGACTGTCAAGATCATTATGAGGGGAGGATGCCATTTACCAGGGAGATTAAGACAAAGCCTCTCCCTCACAAGTTCAATATTCCAACTATCCAGTAATACATTGGGGATAATGACCCATGCGACCACCTGGATATGTTTGATGTACAGATGGATCTTTAGATGACCAATCCTTTAGTCAAGTGCTGTGTTTTTCCAGCCACTCTAGGAGACATACCTTGAACATGGTTTAGGAGTTTCCCAACTCACGGCATTGACAGTTTGGAAGAGTGCTAGAGGAGATTCATCAACCAAGACAAAGCATTGAGAAGGCAGCTCACGCCATCCTACCACATCGCAACGATTTTTCAATGGAAGAATAAATCACTGAACAACTATATCACTTAGTTTAGGCAAGAGATCAGCAACATAGAGATACCTTCAGATGAGAGTATCTTGACAGTGATCTCAGCGGGCTCCGGAAAGATGGAAAGTTATATGAGAGCATATACAAGTCTTTAGTGAGGGACCTAGGTGAGTTTTATGAACAAGCTATCAAAGAGATCAGGAGGGAGGAGACCTTTAGCCCAAAGAAGTCCAATCAGAAGGATGAGGTGAATAGTTCTGAGCAGAATAAAAAGAGGAGCAATGGTGGGAACAATAAAGAAAGTTAGAAGGATGACTCAGATAATTAGGCTATAAAGAAGGCCAGGAATGAGTGACCTCAGCGTCAAGGTTGCTATGATAGCTATAGCATCCTATTAGACACTCAGGATAGAATATTTACAACGGAGAAGGATAGGGATGACTTCGGGAAGCCCCATCCCATAAGAACTCCCAATAGTTATTGAAACAAAGACAAGTTTTGTGCCTATCACATTAAAGTTAGGCACAATACTTTGAATTGCTGGGCACTCAAAAATGCAATTGAAGACTTGATCAAGAAAGGTTAC
Organism: Saraca asoca; assembly: GCA_026873985.1. Taxonomy (NCBI): domain Eukaryota; kingdom Viridiplantae; phylum Streptophyta; class Magnoliopsida; order Fabales; family Fabaceae; genus Saraca; species Saraca asoca. The sequence goes on along the minus strand of JANHAO010005709.1, from coordinate 15,975 downwards.
TTGAGAGACTATATGGTGTGACTTATGAGACAATGACCTCAATAGCCCTAGCAACTAGTACAACAGCCTCGCTAATAGACTCCTGAGCAAGAGCAGACACCTATAGTGAGAACCATATTCATAATCCATGGTGGGCATCACATCATAGGTACCTCAAATAGCTCGTACAAGTGCTTCATATGAGAAGCAAATTGCATCCTACTCACGGGTCACAGTGAATTTGAAGGACTCACCAAGAAAGTAGGGATAATCTTAGACAACATCACCTTTATAAATGAAGATGCACGAGGAGTACATTTTCCCCATAACGATGCGCTAGTCATCCGAGCTAGAACTGGCAATGTCAAGGTGTGAAGAGTAATGATTGATACCAACAGCCCAGTAAATGTCATGTACAAGGAATGCTTTGAACAGATGGGTTTCAGAGCAGGCCAATTGAGGCCTTGCCCAAAGCCCCTTTTTGGCTTCACAAGAGATACAATAGTACCAGTGGGGCAAATCAAGCTTCCTATTACTCTTACAGATTCAAGTTGCTAAGCCACCGTCCTAGCAGACTTTCTGATTATTGACTGTCCCTTAGCATATAATGTGGTGTGGGGGCGACCTGTAATGATTAACCTGAATATGGTCACATTAACCAGAATACTTACCATTAGATTCTCGACCCCTAATGGAGTTAGATGTGTGTGAGGTGAATAGCATATAGCCCGATGCTACTACAAGGATGTAGTCAAGCTAGGGGTGAGGGGAAATAAGGTTAATGTAGTTTCTGGTAGAGAATTATGAGCTACGAGTACAATAGGGGTTAATCATGACCTCAACCCTTGTGAGGTGGATGCAGACAAAACAACTAGTCCATTGGAGGAGCTTGAAGATATACATGTCAGTGAGGCAGATGTTGAAAGATGCCTTAAGCTAGGAAAAAGCTTGTCTCCAGATGTGAAGACCCAGCTAGCTGAATTTTTTAAGGTGAACCTGGACATTTTCGCTTGGAACCATGATGACATGGTAGGGATTGATTCTGGGGGTCATGTCACATAAGCTTAACATTAATCCTCATCACAAGCCAATTTACCAGAAGAGGAGACTAATGACTGCTGAGCATTATATCGCTCTCAAGGAAGAAGTGGATAAACATTTACCTAACAAGTTTATCTGAGAAGCTCACTATCCAAGCTAAGTGGCCAACCCTATGCTCATAAAGAAAAAGAATAGAAAATAGAGAACCTACATTGATTTCATAGACCTCAACAAGGCGTGTCCAAAGGATAACTTTCTCCTACCAAGGATCGATCAACTCGTGGATGCAACTGCTGGTCATTAGCTCTTCAGTTTTATGGATGCTTACTCAGGGTACAATCAGATTCCCATGAACCCATAAGATGAGGAATACATCTTGTTAATCATTGATCATGGGCTATACTACTATAAGGTGATACCTTTTGGACTGAAGAATATAGGGGTGACCTACCAGCAGTTAGTTAATATGATGTTCAAGGAATAGATCAGGAAGATAATGGAGGTGTATGTGGATGACATGCTGGTGAAGTTTGAATAGGTCGCTAACCATATGCATGATCTGGGGGAAATATTTTAAATTCTGAGGAGATATCAGATGAAGCTAAATCTACATAAGTGTGCATTTAGGGTGCTTTAGGAAAGTTCCTTGGATTCATGGTCAATAATAAGGGAATTGAGGCAAAGCCAGAGAAGATCAAGGCACTTATTGACATGAGATCCCCTATTAGAATCAAGGATATATGTAGCCTTAATGGCCAGGTCACAGCACTTAATAAATTTATGTCAGAAGCGATAAACAAGTGCATCCCTTTCTTTGATATGCTGAAGAAAGTGAAATAGTTTGAGTGGACTAAGTAGTACGAGGTCATTTTCCAACAGCGGAAGGAATATATGGGTTAAGCTCCTCTTTTGTCTAAACCAAAGGAAGGTGAAAAGCTCATTGTTTACCTAAGAGTATCTCAGTATGCTCTTAATGCAGCCCTGATATAAGAAGAAGGTGAAGCTCAATTTTCAATTTATTATGTGAGTAAGAGATTGCTGGATGTTGAGATGAGGCACTTCTCAATGGAAAAGTTTGCCTACTACCTCGTGATCACATCAAGGGAGCTATGACCTTATTTTTAAGTGCATAGCATTGAGGTGCTCACATAGTTCCCACTTAGACAGATCTTGTAGAAGACAGATACCTCAAGTTATCTACTCAAGTGGGTAGTTAAGCTAGCCTAATTCGACATTGAGTACAGGCCAAGACCAACAATCAAGGGGTAAGCCTTAGTGAATTTTATTGTAGAGTTCATAGGGGCCAGTAGTAGAGGAAATAGAGGCTTCAAAGGCTCTATATTAGGAGTTTTATGTCAATGGATTGTCGAGTGAGTAGAAGGCTGGGGTAGGAATGCTTCTTATCAACTCAGAAGTGAATAAAATCCTCTACACATTAAGGTTTGATTTTCAAGCCATAAATAATGAAGTAGAATATGAAGCAATGTTGGCAGGGCTACACTTAGTAAGAAAGATGCGAGCTAAAAATCTAAAGATACTTAATGATTCCTAACTTATAGTCTGTCATATATAGGGTGAATATTAGATGAGGGGGTTGAAGATGGCTATCTACCTTCAGAAGGTTCAAAAATTGCTTAGCTCTTTTCAACGATATAAAGTCAATTAGATTCCACGAGCCCAGAACATGCATGCGGATGCATTAGCCCGCTTGGCCATGATTAAAGATGCAAATTTCTTGGGGGCAATCCCAGTAGAGTTCCTTCCATTACTGAGCATGGAGTAGAAAGACATCGTGATGACAATTATTGTGGTGCAAGACTCATGGATGGGTCTGATCTTGGATTACCTACAAGATGGCAAGCTGTTAGAAGATAAGCTAGAAGGATGTCATTTGTGAGCTTGAGTAGCCATATATTGCATCTGCGATGACATGTTATATAAAAGGAGATTTTCAACTCCACTTTTAAGGTGCATAGATGGCCATGAATGTGACACTATTTTGAAGGAGATTCACGTTGGCCATTACGAGAATCATGCTGAGGGGGGCTATCTCTAGCTCAAAAAGTATTTTGACAGGGATTCTACTAGCCTACAATCAAGTACGATGTCATTAACCTCGTTAAGAAGTGTGATAAGTGCTAAAAGTTTGCCAAAGTCCCATAAGCTCCACCAGCTTACCTACAATAGATGGTCAGTCCATAGCCCTTCATGATCTGGGGCATAGACCTAATTGGACCACTCCTGACAGGTCATAGGAAGTGCAAGCATGCAGTGGTTGCTGTTGATTATTTCACTAAGTGGGTAGAGGCAAAGGAAATAGCAAAAATCTCTACCTCGAAGATTGAAAAGTTCATATGGACTAACATTATTTACAGGTTTGGAGTCCCTCAATAGATTGTGACTGGCAACCAGACCCAGTTTAACAATAAGCAATTTATTAAGTTCTACAATGATTATAAGATTGTAAAGAGTTTCTCAGTTGTAGACCATCTACAGGCCAATGGGCAAGTCAAAGCAATTTACAAGATCATCAAACAGATCTTGAAGATGAGGTTAGAGGCCAAAAAGGGAACATAGGTAGACGAGCTACAGAAGGTGCTCTATGCTGCCAGAACCATAGCTTGTAGCACCATAGGAGAAACTCCCTTCTCAATTAGGGGTGTTAAATGGACTGCTGGCCCGTGGGCCAAGCGGACCAGTCCGCGGATTTGGAGCGGGTTGGACTTATTAAAATTAGGTCCATTTAAAAATGGGCCTAAACGGGCCAAGTCCAACGGGTTGCGGTCCAAGCGGACCAAATCCGCACGGATACGGACCGATCCACGGGCTGAAATGGACCGAGACTAAAATAAAAATTTGTAAGGACTAAATTGAAAAAATTTTATTCGGATGGGTCTTTGAAAAAGATTGTGAGAAGTTTAGGATCTAAAACATAATTTTTTCCATGCGGATCGGATCAGACCTGTAATTCACGGGCCCGTTTTAATACGGGCCTAAATGGACTGAGCCCGTTTAGGACTAGTCCATGCGGATTTTGGTCCGATCCGCCCCGGTCTGTCCGTTTAACACCCCTATTCTCAATGGTGTACGGATCCGAAGCCATGATCCTAACAAAACTTAAGGTAACTTCACAATGAAAAGCTACCTTTAATCCAGAAGATAACAATTAGCTGCTCGTTGCAAGCCTTGACCTCGTAGAAGGGATAAGAGAAATAGCTTGCCTCTAGGTCATAACTTATCAACAACGGGTCGTGAGATACTACAATAGGAAGGTTTGAGTTCGGAACTATAAAAATTGGTGATCTTGTACTACGCCTTATTCTTCTTGGAGCTCATAAGGCCAGTAATGGGATGTTAGGTCCAAATTGGGAGGGCCCATACATAATCAAGAAAGACTTGAGAAACGGAGCTTATCACTTAACAAATATGAATGGAGCTATTCCACAGGCTTGGAATGCCAAACATCTATGCCCATATTTTGAATAAATTTGAGCTCACCCTTCTAATTCAGTAATGTTATTAAAAAATTAATAAAAGCACCAAAGTTTTTCCTTAAAATTTTATGTTTGTGTTTACTAATTTTTGAATAAATTTTCAACAAAGTATTATATAGGAAGCAAGCTATTCTTAGGGTTAAAAGAGCCATGGTTTACTAGCTAGGACCCATTCAAGTTAACCTAAGAGTCATCGTTTGTGGTCTACTGAGCATTCCTCTTGGTTCTCACCTAAACAAAGTCATGGTTTGCTAGCTGAGGTCCATTCATGTTAACCTATATGTTATCATTTGTGACCTATTGGGCATTCAACTTAACTAAAATTTATTAAGTCATGGTTTGCTAGCTAGGGTCCCTTCATGTTAACCTATGTGTTATTGTTTATGATCTATTGGGCATTCAACTTGACTAAAATTTATTAAGTCATGATTTACTAGCTGAGGTCTATTCATGTTAACCTATATGTTATTGTTTGCGACTTACTGGGTATTCAACTTGACTAATATTTATCAAGTTATGGTTTGCTAGCTGGGGTCCATTCATGTTAACCTATGTGTTATCGTTTACGACCTACTGAGCATTCAACTTGGCATAAACTTGGTAAAGCAAGAAAATTATAAAAAATTCATTAAAAACCTCATTTAATGAGGTGAATGTACATATGAAGTTTCAAAAATGAAATTCAAAGTTAGCTTGTAGCAGTCATGGCTTAAGAGGAAGGTTAGCCCTTAAGAGTTGTACTTTGGTGGGCTGAAGGGTCAATATATAGGGCAAGTAGGTCATTTATCATTTGGTCATCGACAGCCTTTATGACCTACAAGCTGCTTTTTCCATGAATAATGCCCTGAGGAGGAGAAACTCCACTTGTGGCCTTCACACCTTTACTAGGAGAAGCTCCCTTCACAACTTCCTCGAAGCCCTTAATGGCCCCATAAACATCCCTACCAAAAAAGGAGAAATCCATTTTTGGGTGCTCCTTCCACAAGGTGTACAAGAATTCGATGGTGGTTTCAAACATCATATCTTTTTCCACTTTCATGACTAATGCAACGATCTCTGCCCTAGCTAGAGTGGTCTCCTCTCTTGCCAAAGCAACCTCACTCCTGGTTACCTCATTCTCCTTCTCAGTAGCCTCAACTCGTCACACTATCATGGCCAGCTTATCCTTCACTCTTGATAACTCTTCAACAACCTTATTAAGATTTAAAGTAAGGCTAGATGTGATAGCTTTGTGATTTTCTACCTCACAAGATAGAGTTTCCTCAGCTTATTTCTTGGCAACCTTGGCATTTCTCAATCGGGTCTCAAGTATTTGTGCTCTGTCACTTAGCTCCAATGCCTCAATGGTCATGGCGGCAAAGTTGTCCTCAAGCTTTTTTTTATCCTTCTCCCAAGCTAAGAGCTCATCCCTTATCTTTATTGCCCCTAGTGTGCTCTAATAAACCAAATGGTTAAGTTAGCTTATAAAGAGGCAAAAGAACCAAAGTGAAAGAACTTAACTTACTAACATATCATGACGAGTTATATAGCCTATCAAGCCCTCACCAAACATCTCCTCTAACTCCAATGGCTTGATATGGGTCCCCAGGATCAGGTCTATGTTCTACTAGAGGAAGTCGTAATACACCATTACCATTGGGCCAAGGCTGTTAGGTTGCTCTTGGGTCGAGACCTTAGGTGCCGCTTGTTCTGTCATGGTAACCACTTTCTTTCCCTTGTCCAATTTTCACTTTTTAGTAGAGGACTTGGATGGGGACTTTCCTTTCTTGGTGGGAGCTCTCACTGGCTCGTCTACGACCTTGACCACTTCAAGCTATGAAGTGGGAACCAATGCCTGTGAGGTTGTTACTGCTACTACCAAGGAAGAAGATTGATTTATAGTAGCAGGGGCTGTCGCAACAGTAGGGGTCATGACAGTAGTAGGGTTAGCAGACCGAGTAGAAAGAAGGGCTGGTGGCATGTGAAGGTTGAGCCTCACCATATCTTCATATTCTTGAAAGTTTGCTAAGCTAACCACTTTAATTTCACAAGCTTTGAGGTTTATGATGCTATTAAAGAGCTCGACATTCAAGGTTGAAGCAAGCTTGTGGGAACGCAGAAGGTCCTCATCAAATTTGAGGTCATTCTTGAGGTAATCCACAACAATAAATTGGCCTAGCACTTCAACTCCTTTTGCCCCTAATGTCGATTTGTCCTTACCAACTCCATCTACAAAATGAAATAGAATGTCAAACTAAGAATAAAATAAGCATATGAATTCATGCAAGCTCACACATCTTCAGCTCACCTACCAGGAGTGAGGATGAACCCAAAGTTATGAAAATGATGAAGGGATGGGCAAGAAATATAAAACCAATGGGTTTTATAGTTCCTTATATTGGATTTGCCCTTTGTATCACCCTGGGGCAAGATTCTCTTGTGTTTGGTCTGGTGAGCTATGCGGTAGTATATCCTATCTTGCTAACTCATGCCCTTGATATAATAAAGATAGCAGAGAAACCTTGCAATAGGAGGTGGAAGGTTATTCCTAAGATAGATAAGTGCAAGGGAGGTGAGTTAGGAGCAAGAGTTAGGTGTGAGCTGGAAGGGCCAAAGTTTTAATTTATTTAACAAATCAACCACATAAAAGTGAACTAGGAACCTAAGCCCAGTGTCAAGGTGGTGAGTGCTAATGGCAACGAACCTAAAAGGTGGATAAGCTGCATGGTCATCAGATAAGGGCACCATGATGTGGCAGCCCTTAGGGAAACAATAAGTCTAACCTATTCCCTTAAGCTCATCAAGCTTAATGGTTAAAGCGTGGTGAGTAAATACTGTGTAAGTAGGAGAACTCTATCTCCCAGTGGCCTGTTGACCCTTAATGGGCCACGACAAGCCATAAAATCCTCAGCAACCTTGCCACTTATAGAGGCTATTTCTTTAATGACACGTACTTGCTCCTCACTTTGAATTAGAGATTCAGGAACATCAGCACTCCCTACTTGGTGACCAATGCACTTATGAACTACAGACATCTACACATAAGAGAAAATAGTCAGGTTATTGCAAGCAAACCATACCTAAAAGCTAAGGCTTCTAACAGAGAATTTCCTATGCAATAGGTCATACACATCTCATATCACCACATCTAAGACCCAAATTATTGAAAACATAGGGGGCTCGACCAATGAGCCCATCAGGTCACTAAAACCTGGGAAACAAGTAGAAAGCCAAATTTGACAATCTACAACCCTAATACTTACAAGCATTTTGTCAAATAGATCGCATGCCAGCTCCCATAAACAACAAAAGGTGCATAAATAAGCATACAACAGAATCAACCAACATGTAAAATTTCTTAGCAACTAACAGGCACACACCACCGAACTCTCCAAGTATCAAGACACTAAAAACCCATAGAGTAAGATATTCATGAAAGGTAGAAGTTTAGAGTCAAAGGTGTGCTGAGAAAACTTACAGTATTAACGAGATGAGAGGAATTCCAAGAAGAGAACAATATGTAAGATTGGTCCATGGCAACCCGAATCCAAAGAATCCTATTACAAATTTGGTGAAGCAGAAAAGTGAAAAATGATGGCGAATGTTTGTGATCTTTAGAAACAAGTAAGAAGCAGAATGCTAGATTTCAAAAATAACAAGTAAGAGGGAAAAAAGATTTTTCTCACTTTATATAGCTCACATAACCTTACTGTTAGATCTAGAGACTAATCAACTGCCCTTGATCTGACGATCCAATGAATAACAAGGCTTAGTCATCGCCACATTGATGGCTATGGAAAAATATGCACATTAAATACGATAATGATCACATGGGTTGGTGTAGATAGAATGATGGGACAGAAGTCTAAATGACGGCATGGCAGATTGTAGTTGCTAGCTTTTACCAGTAAACTATAGCTCTCAGTTTGTAGATCGCACTGAGAGTTAGGGGCTAATGTTATAGGTAATTTTGGAACCATATAAATGGGCTAGTAAAAACCCAATGGACAAGTCCAGTTGATAAGAACCCAGTTCATCTAGGATTGAGGTCGCTGGAGCAAGGTATCAGGTCGCCAAATGTGAACTTAGATCACTGGACAATAAGGGTCAAAGTAGTAATCACAGCTTGTTGAGGACGAGGCCTAACCTACAGCCCGAAGTATGCTTTCCCAGCCATCAATCCAAGGAAATCCATTCAGTTACCTATTTTAATGGAAATCCATTATTATTCGTTATGTGATCAATTTATGATTCTTTTTCGTTATTGAATTACATTCAAACTGTAACACCCCAACCACTATAAAGAGGGTTGAAATCATTGTACAAGGAGGGAAAAGATTTAGTATTGCTTAGCCAAAAATATAGAGAAATAAAACAATCGTGGATGTAGGCATTGAGTTAGGCTGAATCACGTTAAAAACTTCTGATGTCATTTTGTTCTCTCTCTCTCTGTCTCTGTCTCTGTCTCTCTCTGTCTCTCTCTCTCTATCTATCTATCTATCTTGTGATTTTATACTCTCAATTTGTAGTTTAGGGCTTTGGACTTTAGTTGACCAGATTCACACATCAACATATCCCTTTTTGGACAATTTGTCCTTGAATTGTTTGTTCCAATTCCTTAAACATATAACACATTTAACCCTTATACTAAATTGATAATCATATCTTGCTATCACACACAATTAGTGATGCTTGTCTACATCCTATCTACTAAAGGGTCATCTACTAAAAGGTCATCATAGGAAACACAAATTGCTTACCTAAGAAATCTGGCTTCTTTAGATGCATAGTTGATTCCATTTCCCAGGTGATCTCTTCTTTTCTACTTATATTCCATAAGACTTTAACTGAAGGAACATCCTTATATTGTAGTCATTTGACTTGTCCATCAAGTATGGCCATCGGCCTGACTTCATAAGTCATTGGTAGTTTTTAAAATAATTGCTTTATACAAAAAAGGGAGAAAGATGATAGAATTCCCATTGACTTGATCAAAGGGAATCTTTGAGATTACAATGCATGAGCTTATTTCTAGCATTGATTTTGGTCTTTGGATGTTGGGAAAACACTTTACAATAATCAAAGAAATAAAAAAAAGATTAAAACTAAAACCAAAAGAACTTAAGATAAGAAATTAATTTTTGTAGACTAAAAATCTTACCTTAAGGGCACACCCTTAAAGAATGTAAACCATAATCCTAATTTGTTGAGCAATATTCCTTAGGAAGCTACTCACCTGCAAATAAGGGTGTTCTAAAATTTGCTGAAAAGAGGTCTTCTTTCTCATTAAGAGGATATCTTTTTGATTTTGCTTTAAATTAAAACTTCTAATCGTAAGCCATTATTATCATTCTTAACATCTCCCTTTGATATCCCCAATTTAAACAAACATGAGGGCTCGAGCCGGCACCTTTAAGGCCAAATGCCTCGCTGCTTGCCAAGCCAGTCATGCCTATTTACATATATCCGTCTGATTCGTAATGCAACACATAGACTCTGAATAGTTTTTAAGTAATTTACAATGTTGAGTAAATTAAGAAAGATGCATTGCAGTTTTCATTTGTTCTACAAAGCAAGTATAAATGGAGAAACAAAAATATATAAAAGAAGGATTCTTAGTATGTTTTCCTTTTTAATTAAATAAAATACTCATAATAAATTTATTTATTATTTAAAATTCATGGTGACCTAAAAAAAGTTGTCATGATAATTTAGCTTACATTTATAATTTTTCTTGGTATTGATAAATTTATAAGTTAATAGAAATTAAAGTAATGGTATTCGATTTTTATCAATAATTATATCATAATATATAATATTAGTACATCTAATTTTGTATTTTAATGGAAGTCCATCCTTCTATAGCTTGCATACTTAACTTTGATTTTAATAAAAAGCATAACTGCCCTGGCTCATTATGATTTTAACTGACCATGAATCCACAATTATAATTTAATATAAATTAAAGTAATGGCATTCGATTTTTATCAATAATTATATAACATAATATATAATATTAGTACATATAATTTTGTATCTTAATAAAAAGTCTATCCTTCCATAGTTTCCCTACTTAACTTTAATTTTATTTAAAAAGGATAATTACCCTAGCTTATTATGATTTTATATATGGAAATAAAAAATTTCAATTACATAATATTATGGAACAAAATCGCGATGAAGTTGTTAATTGCTAACTTTTGGCAATAAAAATTATCCTTACTACAATATTGTTCCAATTACCCAATTATCATTATGATTTTAATTGTCCATGAATCCTTTTTTTTTTCCAAATTCAAATGTTCATTCCTTCTTTATAGTCTTTTGTGGAAGAACTCCATCCTTCTTCCAATACAATCTACTCTCTTGCATTCAATACAACAAAACCAATAAGCGTGGAGTGACAAGATCATCTGTTTGACGGAGACTTAGAAGTTGGGTCACATGTGTTAGCCTTACTAAGAAGATTATTAGCCTTGCTAGCATATACTTTGAGTGTTTGTTCATTTTACAGATGCAAGTTGATCAAGTAACATTTAAGATATCAAAAGATCCAACAATACTTTGTGTCTTTTTATTGATTTTTCTAGGATCTTTTGTAAGTGTGTTCTAATTAGTTTTGATCCAAGTAAATTTCTAAAAATAGCTAAATTGAGGTAAAAATAAATTAAATAAAATAAGCTTAAAACAAATTTTTTCTAACCATGTTTTCAAATGATTTTTCGCAAGTGAAACTTTTATAAGAACTATTTTTTATTGTGTGAATCGATTCACAAATCAATTGATATTAGAAAACTTATAAAATCTATTTGAATCAATTAGGTAATCGATTCATAAAGAAAAGTTTTTGAAAATACTTCTACTGAAACATTAGAAAATAGTATGAATCAATAAGGCAATCGATTCATGATCTTTTTCATAAAAAGGTAAATCAATGCATACATCGATTTGATCATGAACTTCTTCATGATCTTCATAAATGAATCGATTCACTAATTGATAATTAGTTGGTAACAACCATGAATCGATTCAAGACTTAGAAGTTAGTTATTTTCCAAAAGTCAGTTGCAACATTTATAAATACCATCTCACTCTCATTTTAGCATAATAACTTTATATCAGTTCTCTATAACTTTGAGCACGAAAACAAAGCAAATTTTTGAACTTCATCTAATCTAATTCTAGCTCTCCAAAGCACATTTGATTAACAATCTTGGATCAAGTCTATGAAGATCACATAGCTAGATATTTGAGATATTTATTTCACATTGTTGGTATTGTATTTCTTACCTATTTCTTGATTTCATTTCAGATTTCTAAGTTGATAGAAATCGGAGATACAAAGGAAGATGTTGATCTTCCCTTTGCATCTTCTTTAGTTATGAGGTTGATTACAACTAGTTGAAGATTATAAAGAATTCTTAGAATATTTTTAGGTTATGAGATTGATCATAATCTGTGTGAGATAAAAGAATTATTGTATCTAGGTTAGCAAGAGCCCAACTAAATCTTGTGTTCTAGGTTAGTAAGAGCCCGATTTAAATCTTGTTATGTATAGGTTAGCAAGAAGCCTGTAGAGTCTTGTGTTATAAATTGGTGTACAAGAGCCCGGTTAATTCCTCTGGTTTAGTAATAAAAGTGGCTATTTGGTTGAGGATTAATCCAGTGGATGTAGACTTCAATTGCGGTTCCAATTAAAGTTAAACCACTTTAAAAAAATCCTTGTGTCATTTATATTTCTACACACATTTATCTTTCTTGCTGCACTATAATTCATTCTGCTGCAATTATGATCTTATTGCATTTCTGAACTCTACAATACTGGTCTAAATTGTTACTACATTATTGCATAAACATTACTGCATTTCTGTTATTCTGTCCAACTGAATTTTGGTACACAATTCTGTAATTCTAAATTTCCCATATCATATCTAATTCCATTACTCCAATTAAATCTTGATTATTCAATAAACAAACTTTGATTATTTTCTTTATAAAGACTTCCTTTGTGGTTAAACAAACTAGAATTCAATCTCAAAGTAAAAAAGAGTATTTATGAAAAGACTTCTGCTGAGTTTTAGAAAGATTACAATCTAGATCAAACTATCTAAAGGGAAAGATCATTAATTTAGGACCAACGACATGCTTCTTGCCATTAGATAAACCAAAATTAAAGCAAGTAAACTTGTTTTCTTTTTGCTTTTCTGGGGATATTAAATTTTATTCGATATCATTAGCTAATAAAATATTCCACAACTTGATTTAATATTATGAACTACTCGCAAATGATGAAGCAGCTTTGTCTCCTCAAGCAGTAGTGAAAAATATGGCTTTTCACAAGAAAGACGACGATAGCAACCACAAAATGCTAAGGTCAGGCAAAAAACACAAAACAAAAAGGACATCTAAATAACCATTTGGAAAGAAATAAAGATGGGATTTCAACTAGAAATTGGAACGAAGATTTCAAGTTGCCAACTTTCTGCAGATGAAGATTACATCATTTTCTGCTTTAGAGAGGATGAAGTATTTGATGTTGTAATAGATGACAAAACTACCATCCACTCTAAACTTTTGAAACCAAAGCCCAAAACTTCAAGGCTTGTGAATTGTAAGGTACAACAAAATCATTTCTTAATGAACAAGAACTATGAACAGATCTTAATTGAAGATGATGATATATACATATATAATTGATTTATATACATATAATAGTGATTTCTTTTATTTGGTTTATATATAATCATTTCAACATAATCTTAATGATGATGATGATGATGATGATGATGATGATGATGATGATATATATATATATATATATATATAACTGATTTGGTTGTGTCTAAAAATTATTTAATAAAAGGAACACAGAAAAAAAACATTGGATGCAAATCAACATGATTAAGATTGAATCAACCTTCTAAATGAGATAAATTGTCTGCCTTTAAATTCTACCAAATAAATGCTTCCGTTACGTCCGCCTACTACAAGTCATGTTTAAACATAACACTCGAAACCGACAATTCTACACCTTAAATTTGATATGAATGAGGAACTTGCGCATTGTGACTAAACACAATGCGATAATCTGCTCTTGTCACATGTGTATATGATGACCACCAACCAAATGATATAAATTCATTGTTTTATATGATAATTTTCTTTCAATATAGGACGTGGAAAAAGAGATGGTCATGTATATTAAAAATGAATCAAGGGACTCTAATTTCTTGGAAGGCAATAATAGAACGTGTTCTTTTGCCTTCCCAGTATAAGTTAACTTCATCTTTTTTTTTAATTAATTTTTTGGAGTAATTTATTGTAATTGTGATGTATGCCCAATGAATGAAGACAACTTAGAATGTTTTTCTAACGTTGGCATCAAGAATGGGTTTGTTTTTGCTTTCTTTTTGTTTTGAAATTATACATATAAATTATTAGATTGGGATTGGATTACGAACACTATGAAAATGCCATGTTCAGAGAGTTTAAGAAATCTAAACAATCATTTGGAAACAAATAACGAACGGATTTCAACTAGAAATCGGAACGAACATTCAAGTTTCTGTGGATGAAAATGAACATTACATCATTTTTTGCTTTAGATAGGATAGACCGTTTGATGTTGTGAAAGATGACAAGACTACTATCCATTATGAACTTCTGAATCCAAAGCCCAGAAATTCATGGCCTTGTGAATCATAAGGTACAACACAATCATTTCTTAATGAAGCAGAACTGTGAACAAATCTTAATTGATAATGATGGTATATATACATATAATTGATTTATATACTTATGATAGCCATTTTTTTAATTAGTTTATATATAATCATTTCTATTAAGAATATAAAATACATATTCTGAATATATTGCTCTCACTATTCATCTAAATGAATTACATAAGCTTATATAGCAGAGGAATATGCTTTTATGCTAAAAATGTGAAGTACAGCTCAACAAAATAAAAAGAAACTACCTATGCCTAATTGCATAACATAAGGCCAACAGCATAACAGAAAGCGTGAAAAGAAAAATGAATCTGTTACACTATACTAACACATAAAAAATGCTAAGACTCCCCCTCAAGATGGAGCATATAGATTATGAATGCCCATCTTGCTTAGAATAGCATGAAACTGAATGGAATGAAGAGCTTTAGTGAAGATATCAGCTAGTTGGTTTTGTGTTCCAACATGTAGGGTTTTGAGCATGCTTACTTTTATTTTCTCCAGTATAATGTGGCAATCAATTTCAATATGCTTGGTTCGTTTGTGATAGAAAGGATTGGTAGCAATATGCAGGGCAGCTTGATTGTCACAAAATAATAGAGTCAGGCCAGGATGAGAGATTCCTAAATCTCTGAGTAAAGACAATAACCAAATGAGCTCACAAGTGGTGTGGGCCCTAGCTCTATATTCGGCTTCAGCTAATGATCGAGACACAATCTATTACTTCTTTGATTTCTAAGAAACTAAAGAAGAATCAAGAAATCCACAGAAGCCAGAAAAAGACTAGCGTGTGTCTGGACATGTTACCCAATCTAAATTTGCAGATGCCTTTAGTTGTGTTTTTGAATTTGAGGGAAAGAAGATTCCCTAACCCAGAGTACCTTTGATATACTACAAGACACGATGCTGCAACCAAATATGGAGCTCGTGGAGCTGCCAAGAACTGATTGAGTCTATTTATTGAATATGTGATGTTAGGTCGAGTAATCGTGAGATATAGAAGTTTCCCAATTAATCATTTGTAGGTTGTAGGATCTAGAATTAAATCACCATCTTCTTGAGAAAGTTTTAGATTAGGTTCCATTGGAATAGGAATTGGTTTGCAACTCAAATAGTCGGTCTGAGACAATAATTCCAAAGCATATTTTCATTGGCAAATGGAGATCTCTGCTACTGATCTTGCAATTTCTAGACCCAAGAAATACTTTAGAGGTCCCAAATCTTTCATCCTGAACTCTAAATTAAGGTTTGATTTTAAATTATCCATAGCAACCTAATCATTGCTTGTAATGATAATATCATCAACATATACCAAGAGAGCCAAGAAAGAGTTGTGATGTTGTTTGGTAAAGAGAGAATGATCACTAGCTGATTGTTTAAAACCTTCTATGATAAGGACACTTGAGAATTTGTGAAACCATTAATAGGATGCTTGTTTAAGGCCATAAATAGATTTATGTAACTTGTAGACAACATTAGGAGGAAGATGCTCCCCTTTTTGATAAGCACAACTAGGAGGAATTGTCATATAAACTTTTTCAACAAGGTCATATGAAGAAAAACATTAGTGAAATCAAGTTGAGTGTAATACCCGAAAAATTTAGAAAATAAAAAGGGAAATTTAAAATAAAATTTGAAAATGAAAAGGACCAAATTGAAATTTTTAACAAGGACTTAATTGAAAAGTCTTGAAATCGGGTGGGGTGAATTTTGAAATAAGGCAAAGATTTGGGGCCAAAATGAAATTTTTG
>JANHAO010005708.1:0-22321 GCA_026873985.1 Saraca asoca | reverse complement strand
ATTTTGGTGCAGAAGCTTATATCATTAACAATTACCTTCACAATCCCATAACCCCTTATAGGATTGATTGAATGAATTAACTTTTTACTATGGACTTCATCTTAATTATGCATAAATCATCAATATGAACACAATATGCATTATAAGATGAATATTCAACATTTATTATCCAAATCCACAGACCACTTAGTCATAGATGCAATAGAGCTCTAATCAAATTGACTCTAGGGCACCTATATTCAACTAACAGTATATTCATTTTTGTATTGACTCTCACTCTCTTCTGTAATTTATGCCAGGATATGGAAGAAACTAGTGAATCGAACAAGAAGCTTGTTGTTTTGCAAGCTTTTCTTTCACCAAAGCTTGCTTTAGCTTCAAATATCCTCTACAAGATAGCTTATGCTTATACTTGTTTTTTGCTCGTCTCTCCCTTTCGGTTGCACTCATACTTTGTTCACAAAAAAAAATTGATAAGATAGTCAAATTACTCATAACAGTTGAAATGTAAGATGGTCAAATTTACCTAAAAATCCTTAGATTAACGTTACCATACTAAATAATTTTATACTTTTTGATCAAGAAAGATATATTTCTTAAAGGGGTTTTCATTGTCTTTCCTCTTAACAGTAATATAACCCTTTATCAACTAGTTTTTTAGCTCCTTCAATTGCTTCCCGACAAGCTTTATGGATTCTTTTCTCCTCCCCACATGAACATCAAAGGTGGTCTATAAGATGACACACATATAGATTATACTTATATATAATTATTCTAAGAAAATAGTGTTATATATATATATATATCTTAAACACAAATTTGAGAGAAGTAATATATATCAATACATTCTACCAAATGTTCCCCTTGATGTCCTTTGGTACTTTTTTTTCATTGCTCAATATTGATTGACACTTTGGGGGGGTGTGTGTGTGTGTGTGTGTGTATTTCAATGTAGCTCTTATATTTGGATGAACCATCCTTACTTGCCTAACCCTTAGCATTAAACTTAACTTTGATCTTCTCTCTTTTACTATGCATCAGGTCATCTCCTTCATAAGTGTAGCACCCCTCGTACTCTTGTCACTATGACCATTATGTTAAGAAGGATCCATATGCCTGTTTAAAAGGGAAAAAAGTAAAAAAAGTTAATCTCACAAAATAATAATTCAAGGAGCATGTCATCATCGTATCAAAACAAAGTTTAAGGAGTATCTTAGGAAATAATAATTATATTAGGGTAAATAAGTATCATTCTAAGTCTATTTGAGTTCAATTGAAGTTTTGCCTCCTCAATATCAATAATATGTGCTCAAATTTTTCTATACTCTAAATATTTACAACATTAGGCAACATAAATATATATGTTTAGATATAACCTCAATATCAATAATATGTACTTAATCACAATTAACTTGAAATTGTCTTTTTTGAAGTTTAACTTAATCAAAATTCTCTAATTTTCATGCAGCAAAGCTATAGAAGTGTGTAATAAGCATATAATTTTATCACACATAAATAATAAGTATATATTACAAGGCTAATTTAAGACAATAGGGCATGACCATCAATTGCCACCTTATACTAGCCAAGAACCATAGCTAAAAACTAAACCTTAAGCCAAATTATTCCTGATGTTGATGGTAAAAATAGGTAAGGATGAGCGAAAATCCCACATCGATGAGACGTCAAGTGGCCTTGTGCCTTATAAGGCAGGGGCATGCTCCTCCTTAGCGAAGGCCATTTTAAAGGACAAAACCGTGAGGCTTGCCTAGAAAAGGGAGAGGCCAAAGCAGACAATACCTTGTATAGGGCAGGCTCATTCTGACTATCATCATTTGGTACTGTCTATGAGGACCCTCAATGCCTCGCCATGCACAAGCCCACCCGACTTGGGGGGCTTATATTGATGGTAAAAAGAGAAGGGATAAATGGAAGTCCCACATTGATGAGAAGTCGAGTGGCCTTGTGTCTTATAGGGTAGGGGTACGCTCCTCCCTAGCGAGGGCCCTTTTAAAGGACAAAATTGTGAGGCTTGCCCAAAAAAGGGAAAGGCCAAAGCGGATAATACCTCACACGAGATAAGCTCA
Source organism: Saraca asoca (assembly GCA_026873985.1). Lineage (NCBI taxonomy): Eukaryota > Viridiplantae > Streptophyta > Magnoliopsida > Fabales > Fabaceae > Saraca > Saraca asoca. The sequence goes on along the minus strand of JANHAO010005708.1, from coordinate 20,234 downwards.
TTCCGACCATCATCACTTAATAAACAAACTAAGAAACAAAAGAGAAAAACTAAACCTTAAATTATAAACCACAACAAAGTACAAAGCCAATAAAATATAGAAAACTTTGATGCAACTTAGCAACGAAGAAAAAGAAAACAATGTAAGAAGAATGAAGTTCCTTACCTCAATCAATGATGGATTTGAAATGGCAAAGATTGAAAACAAGGAAGCCAAATGTAACAAAGGTTTGAGAATGATTTTGGATAAATGTTTTAGACAAGAGAGAATAAAATGAGAGTCAATGAGACAAATTGGCATGTTACATGAAAATACCTAGACTTTAGACATAAGCTAATACATAGGAATTAACATCAATTCTTATGCATCTATGTCAGCTCCTTATAAACAATTGATGTTGTAAAGTTTATAAGTCAAATTTTTTTTTATGAAAATTGATGTATTAATTTTCAATATATTTACAAAAAAACACCACCACCACGTAATATTATACCTGAGTTGAATTTTTTTGAATTATTTTTTATTTTATTTTTTACATAATATAATATTACATTTTCAAAAAGGTTAAATAGAAAAAATTAATGATTAGTAGAAAATTTTACAATTTCGTATTCTTGGTAAAATGAAAAATTAATTGAATATTGTCATATCAATAAATCAATTGTATGTAAATAATTTGATTGAGAATTAAATTAATAAATTAATTAAAGAATTATTTTAGTATAATCAAATAAATTATAATTATATTATAATAAAAAATTTTGAAATATAATCAAATAAGAATTTAATTAATAAATTAATAAATTTTTTTATTATTAAGGAGTCATAACTTTTCAAGATGACTTAAAACAAAATAGTCTAAATTAAATAATATTAAAAGCATGTTGGTTCACATCATGATATTTAATTTAAATGTCAATTTTTTTATTGAAACCGATATTGGAAATTTCTTTATATTTATAAAAATATCACTGTATTTATCTTTTATCCTATCCTATATCTATTTATAGGCATCATTTTAAAATTTTGTAGCAATGAAATCCAACTTAAATTAATAATAGTCTCATGTCAGTTCATTTGTCGAACAAGTTAACACAACACAACTTGTTATAATTAATCCATTTAATAAATTGAATTAATAAAATTTATTATAATAGGTCCTTGGTTTGAATGGATACACGTAATCTGTTTATCGATTTGTCTATCAAAATTTTCTTAGCTATTATGTCTCACTAAAATTTTAATTATGATTAAATGCTTAATTGAGTTTTATTGTGATATTATTCATACTTTAATTTTATTTTTATATTATATATAATTATTTATAATTTAATTATAAATTTTTTAAAAAATAATATTTTTAAAATTTTAATGTAAATTCTTAATCGGTTGATGGGTCAATGTATTTAATTTTGAGACAATCTGAGCACAACTTTCTTAATTCATGTTAAATAAGTTGATATTTTTATAATCTAAATCTATATAAACTCAATTCAATCTCATAAAGACTTTTTGTGTTCGTGTCAAATTATAGTGTTAGTGTTAAAAATTATCCATGTAATGCCCTACCACTAATTTAGATTATTTGAGCAGAGGAGTGAAGGGGGAGGATCATTTCAAGCTGTGGATACTCTTAACGGGAAACTCTTGTGTGGATGTGATGATGTTCACGCATGTGTGGTAAGGAAAATTACGTACTTCACTCCTCTTTTCAAGAAACTAAGTACTATTGTGAAACTAAAATTAATTCCAACATTTCATTTTCAGGCTGGATCAACATCACAAGCTTGCTCTTCATCTCCTCCACAAACACAACAGCAATTGCAAAGATCTTCTGGACATGTTTGAGAGTTTGGAAACGTATACTTGTGAATTTTCTGCTGTTTAATCTCATATACATTTTTTCAGAATCCAATAAATAATTATAGCGACGGAATAATTATATTAACGAAAGTCATAACTGTTGTTAATTTTCGAAAAATAAAACCAATAATTTCGCTGCTAACCTAGGATTTAAAAATTATTCTATCGTTAACCCCCCTCGTTATCTAGTGAATTTTCGACATTTCTGTTACTAAATACTAAATTTAATGTAATTTTATCATTAATTTCCTCGTTAACAGTAAAATATAATTTCTAATTTGATTCTTTTTTTTTTTTTTTGCATTGATTTCAACTCGTAAATAATCTCAAACAACAAACAAAATTCACAATTCAAACAAACACATTTAGAAGTGAATATATATATATATATATATATCTTAAAATCAAACGAAACAAATATCAAATATGTATCCAAAATTTAAAAATATATCACAATTCCTAAAGTCAAAATGGAAGATAACTCAATCTAATGGAGCCCCTCTTCTTTTGGCTCATCATCTTGTTTGAAGACATCTTGATCTCCTGTAAAGAAAAATGGAAAAAACAATCATCATATCAATAAAATTTTTCGCATATAGCTATGTTATTCCTTGTTGTGGTTTCCATCTATATATTCAAATAAATTTAATTACTAAAATTAATTAAATATCATATTTTATCACTACTTAAATAAAATTACTTTAAACACATATGTCTAAATTATGTGTCAAAATTTTCAAATTTTTACGTAACTATTTTATTTAAGTAAATAAATCAATTAACTATATATTCCACTTAATTACATAATTTTTTAAAATTGTGTTTGAACTTTCAAAATTTTGGAAAAATCTTAATTTTTAACTAAAATTATATGTTTTCAAAAGGATTAGGATCCAGTGTTGTAACTACAACTACAGTTACTGCATCTAACCATCCAAATATGTGGGACAGTTCAAATGTGTGGGACCCACTAGCATTCAAGGTGTCCCACACATTTGAATGGTCAAATACAACAAATGTAGCTATAGTTATTACACTCAATCCGAATTCTACTACACTCAATCCAAATTCTTTTCAAAGTCTTTGTATCCTAATATTAACTAATTATACTAACACAATAAATCATAAATCTTCAAACTAATAAAGTACATATCATTACTAAATCAATTACAAAATCCTCTTCTAAATAACAGAACTAATACAAACCCAAATTACAAAAAAAAAAAAAAAGAAACATTCAAATTATCAAAGAAGAATTACAAAGCACAAACTCCACCATACCTAAAAAAACCCCTCAATCAATTTCTTGAAATACATTCAAATGATGAAGAAAATTGCACAAAATCTTCAGTAAAACGCTATAATTAATACATACAAATATACACTAAAATCAGCCAATCCATACATTAATCAACATCACATATAATGTACATTCACTAAATCATAGCAAAATCAAAACTGATGTTTTTTTTTTTTTAAAAAAAAAAAGAAAGACTCGAATTTTTGAAGGAGAATTAGATACTGAATGGTTGGGTTAAATATGGGTTGGAATGGGGAAAAAATCCTTCATGATGAATGGTGGAGAGTGATAGTGGCCACACTGAGAAACAATGGTGAAAATGGTGGATTGCAGAGAGAGAGAGTGAGAGAGTGGCAAAGGAAAGAAGTAGAGGGAGATTGAGAAATAGATTTCTATTAAGGATTTCAAATTTATCGTGACCTAGCAACGGCCTTCCATTAATATTGTTTAATGATACAATGCATTTTGATGTCTTGAGTTTTCAAATTTAACAACGGAAATTCAAATTTTCATTACTAAATCTGTTGTTAAATTTAAAAAAAAAAAGTAAGCAACAAAAATTTGAAATTTCATTGTTAAACTGAAATTTCATTGTTTAATTTGTCATTAAATTGAAAACATCAATTCTTTTCAAAATGCCTAATATTTCTCCATAAATTAATTTTTACAATTTTAGTAATGGATTTAATAATGAAATTAATACTTTTATTTCATTATATTTAATTTATTGAATTCATCATTTAAAGTCATTGTTAAAATAGGCAAGAAACTCTCAACAATTCAACGGTTAAATTAGCAATAAAATATCGTATTCGACACAACATCTGTTGCTAAACTATTAACATGAAAATTTTATTTCTATTCATTATATGGTAACAAAATCGCCCTAAATCCATTGCTAAAATAACGTTGTTACATTCCATCATTAAATATCAAATTTCTTATAGTGGTATATAAAGTTTAAAAACATTAGATCTAGGTTAATAACACTATTAGAAATGTGATCCAAGTATTCATCCACTCCAGGTATAAACTTTGTATTGTCTCCTATAAATTTGAACTCAACATAAGTTATTCTACAATAGAATTATGCATTTTTCTTCTTTACTATCAATACTCTATCCATAAAAACTTGTTTGTTGAAACAAGTTTGCGAAAAGTTATAATTATACAGCATAATTAAGCATAGTTGCTCACAAATAAAAATGATGGGACTGTTTCCACAGCCACTTTTGCTATTAATGTCATAACTCATTAAATATTTGGTCTAAACTATCCTTTAATTAATGAAGTTAGGAATCAAGATTGAATAGCTCTTATTAATTTATTGTTTTAGAAAACAAATATGTGTAAAATTATTCTATGACATTAATGTGATATACTTTTTAACCAAAATCATATTGATTAACCAAAGTTGTGTCGATTAATTAAATTAAAACATGACCAATTGCCACAAAATAAGAAATATCAACTAAATAAATTGAGTAGATTGAATTAAACCACAAGTTTTAAAAAATTAAGGAAAATATTCAATTGCAATTTTTAATAAAATATTATTTTCCTAATTCAATACAATGAAAAACTTTCAAATTTGCATTTATATCCCAACCAACATTTAGAGCAACTCATATATGCTTACCACAAAGAAATTTTATAACTATCTGCACTTATAGATGATTAGACTTCATATGAATATGAAATGCAACCATATATATTATCAAACTCACAATTTTACTCAAACTTGTAAAATCTTACAAACTCAACTCATAAAATAGGTTGAGTTTAGTCACAATGATAGATATTTAATAAAAATATCATACACACACATATAAAAATATAACATGTCCATAAATTCATAAAAACTTATTGAAATTCGATAAGAATCATGATATAAGAAAGTAGCAATACAATAATTGTAAGTCAATATTAAAGTAGTCTTAATATCTGTTGATGGTGAAATTTGATTCTAGACCAAACTCCAGTCAACCAATGTAGTTCTTGAATCCCAAACTACTTTCTGGTGAGTGAAGTGAGAAACGGAGAAGATGATGAAAATGGTGGAGAGGAAGAAGAGTAATGGAATACAGTATTTTTAACATGGTTCGGCTAAATTCAAGCAATACTAGACCCTATGTCCATAGTAGCTTTTATTAATCTGAAGTGAATTTTACAAAGTTTCATTATATGAGTTTCAGCCTATTCTACAAGAGTCCTCCTCCTCCTATTTATAGAAGGAAAAAGGTTACAACTGTAATTTTACATGTTACAAATACATCATTACAAATAGTAAATGTACAAGACATGTTTGGCTCTTGTAGAATAGGCTGAAACTCATATAATGAATGCTTTCTACGGGTGGGTCCCACATGTTTGCTAGATTTGAATGTAAGTCTGTCTGTCATTCTATCTTGCTGATCTTTTAGCTAGACGATGCACTCGGACTTGCGAACTGAGATGCTCGACTCGAGATTGCTACTAGCTTTCTTCCAGTGAAGCAAGCTTGCTCTTGGTGAGATGAGCTCTAGCGAACTGTCTCCCTGGCTTCAGGCCTTACTTGCATTCCGGCCTCGTGGACTTTGGTGAGCTGGGCTATCCTTAACTAGTTCTTGGTCTTCGCTACATAAGACCAGATTTTGCTTGTAATAATAAAAGCCATAACAATCAACAAAATTCCTCAAATGGTTTAAGATGGCCACCATTATCTTTTTCATCATCAAATTCATCAATACTTTCACTTCCAAAAATAGAATCATCATGAAATTCATCTAATGATATATCTTTTGAACTAACATTTTGCTTAAGACCTTGCACATCGAGCATATTAATTTCTTGATTGTCAGTCTCATCCTCGTGACAAAGGTTTCTAGTAGTTTCACTAACATTTTTAAATTATCCACTCATCATCTAAATGAATATCCTTAAAATCAAAATTTGCACTTCTAGGTGCATGCTTGTTTCTTAGTTTCAAGTTACACATACTAAATAATTCATCTTCTTTTGGTGCAAGTGATTTCTTTATTTTGTATGAACCTAAATTAAACAATGGCAAAAAAAAAAATTAAAGTTCAAATGACAAGCATTCTTAAATAGTTAATAAGTTAAATAAGTTCAAAAAAAATTGATGAACTTACCATTTCAAAAGCACTCTAATTATACTCACAACTAGATGAACTACAAGTCAAATTTAGAATTCAAATAGCAAGCCTTTTTAATTCTGGACAACTATCTCCATTAGCATCCCACTACTCAGTAAGGGGCATTTTTTCTCAGTTTGCTATTGTAGTGACACATCCAAATAAATCTTTAGCATTCTTAAAAGATATGACTTGGATGTTGATTTTGCTTCTTCCTATAGAGTCTTTCAACATTCTTTCTAAGCAATGATAAAATCCCTTTTTAACTTTATAATAATCAATCTTGAAATTGGGACTATAGAAATAATGATGGTTAAGGTAATAACCCACTACATGTAGGGGCCTATGAAGTTGAGATGCCCACCTCTCATCAATAATATTCAATATAGCTCCATATCTAAGAATCAATAGTTTCAAATTAAATTATTATCAATGAATATATATAGAAAAAATTAATATAAAATTAAAATTATTTTCTTATCGTTACTTATCATTGTTGAGATTAGCTCGTATCTTTTATATTGCACAATTCATCTCCTCATATATGAATCCCATGGTTGGTTATTCATCATAATCCACTAATTTTAGAACTTTAATGAAAGGAAAAGCAACCTTAAGACATGTGGTGACTTTCTTCCAAAATTTAGAATCTGAAACTTTATTTTCAACTGCCTTTCCATCTTTGGTAGATGCAAACTTGCTAGAATTCCACTCAAAGGAGTTGAACAAAGTGACAAAGTCCACTTTTAGTTCACAAAGACATGTCAAAGTTATATATGTAGTGGAAAATTGAGTTATAGCTTGCTTAATAAAATCTCTTCCTTTTGTGAAGTTTCCCAAAATGCTAATTACCAATGTTCTTCTATAGATATAAGTTGTGATCTTTCTTCCTTTTGTAATGGTCTATTGATATAGCTTTATTTTTTCTCAAAGTCCTTTAACATCAAATTAATATAATGGGTAGCACATGGTGTCCAATACAAATGTTTTCTTTTCTTCATCAACTTCTCTCTAACTACTTTGTAGTTGACAACATTGTTAGTAATAACTGGCACCACATTCTCTTCTCCTACCATTTCCACAACTTCATCTAACATCTTTAAAACTTTCTTAGAAGTTTTAGAAATATCATATATGTCTACTAAATGCAAGAACATTGTTCCTTTCAGACTATTTATCAAGAAATTGAAAATAAAGCATCTTTTCTTATCAATCCATCCATCAAACATGATGGTGTAACCAGTTCTTTTCCATTTCGTCTTGTAGTCCTCAAGCAAATTATGAGTATGCTCCACTTCTTGTTTCAAGTACTTTTCTATAATCTCATGGCAAGATGGGGGTTTATATCCAGTGCCATATCTCCTAATCATCTCACACATTTTCTCGAACTTAAGATTTTTTTACATAATTGAAAGGAATTGCACTTGTGTAAAAAAATGAAAAATGTGTTAATTCACTTCTTCTCTCAAGCTCTTTTTGAACCTTTGACTGATGGTTAATTGAGTACTTCCAACTTGAAGCTTGGTACTCTTTTCTTTGTTGAAAGCTTCTGAACAATCATCTCAATTATTTTTTATGTCAAACATCTGCATTTTTTTCATTGATGGTACCTCCATTTCTGTAATAGTCTCTAACATCATAGCTTTAACATTATTAAAAACACTTGGACAAGGTGAAAAGTCCACTCTGCTACCAGCCAAATGATGTTTAAATCTATAAAATCCTTCACAAAATACTTCATTACAGTATTTACACTTCACCTTTTTACCATTATTATCAATGTCCATTCCATGTTCCCATCCAATATGAGTTGGCATTGGATAGTTTGAATTTTCAAATCCTAATATTCTTAGTCTTTTTGTTTCTCGCAACAATTAAATCCATATTCTATTACCACTCATGTTTGTCTCAAACCATATGGTAACATTTACTTCACAAAATGTTATAGTAACATTCACACAATAATCAAATCTATTGGCATTTGCCTTGAAAAATATAACTTTGATAACATCTAGTTTACAAAGCCAATTTTTTTAAAATTAGATAATAAGGTATAAGATAAAGAAGAAACAAATCCAAAGAAAACATAAAAAGTTATCATCTTAGAATGAGACCCATAAAAAGAAAGATCAGAGCATACCTTGGCTTGGAATATAAAAATAATAATTGTGTTAGTATATCAGTATTGCTCCATGTCCACAAGAAGAAGACCAAAACTTTCAACAAAATTGTCTATAGTATTTGGAGTCTAGAGGCTGGCTTCGCGAGGAAGATAAAAGGTTTTAAGGAATAAGGAATTGTCGAATTAGATTAGGATTCTAGAAATACCAAAAGTCTGACTGGGAAAAAATTCTAATTTATTTATTTTTGACTTTATATCAATTAGTTTAATTATAATTTTTTTTCCTTTTTGGAACTTGGACATATGGGCGAACATTGAGGATCCAATTTTTCATTGACTTTTCGCTTTTCTATACCCAAAATAATAATATTGTCAATTTAGTAGACTGGACCAAGTTTAGCAGTCTACCAATTTACAAGCGTTTAGCCAATTTGGCCATGAATCTAAAAAGATCGAGTTTAAGTGTCTAAGTTCACTTGGTTGTGTGCGGCAAACTCATAAACTTATATGACTTTACTCGTGAGTTTAACAACCATGGTTTCAAAACACTAAGTCTCATAAAGCAAATAAAAGCCATAGAAATATGGTTCAAATATTCATTTACCTCATGTATATAAATTGTGTACTACCTCCTAAAAATTTGAATTGAATATGAGTTATTTTTCAATGGACTTTATATCTTCCTTGTATACTCTCTACACTTCATCCTTAAACAAATGTTCATAAAAATAAGATCCTGTACACCTAAAATTATAAGTATAGAGTATAATTAATTATAGTTCCCCATAAATAAATGAATACAAATACAAGTAAATAAGTAGGTTTATAAAAATGTGTATAATAAGAAATAAATCATTACTATTAATTCTTTTTTATTAGTGTATAATTCCTAATATGATTCTTTTTTCTTGCATTCAACCTTCAACCTGTAAATAATCTCAAACAACAAACAAAATTCACAATTCAACCAACACATTTAGAAATGAATAAGTGGTATCACTATATTTAGTGTTTAGAAAATTTTTATACCAAACAGTTTTGACTCCATCAGTATAAGATATGGACCTCAATATTGTTTTTATATATTTTATTGAAATATTCATTCTATTACTTCCTTAGGATTAAACACTCACAAATTATTTCTAATATATTATTTATATGGAAGTAATATTTTTATTTAATACTTAAATATTAAACAAATAGTGCCATAATATGTAAGCTCAATTTTATCGAAGAAAAAATTGATGAGAAAAAAAAGATGAAATAAATACATGTCTATATATGCTAGAATTTTCTCTAATTATGGACACAATATAATTTAGAATTAAATAAATATTAAAGTATTAGCCTATATTTGTTACATTAGTTTGGTTATAATATATAATGTCACTTAAGCCTAAATAATCAATTAGGCTACTTCGATGATGGGTCAGATACCCAAATCGCTTAATTTTTGTTGACGAATCCTTCCTCCCAAAATCCTGAGTTATTCTACATTCCTTCCCATCAAAGTTCAGTGAGTTTTCCTCCCCCCATTTTCATAGTGACGGTCAGGGTTTTCTTAGGAGAAGAAATACTATCATTAGAGAAATCTCATATTAAGGAAATAAACCTGCAAGGAAAAATATCATACCAAAACAAAGGTGCATCCGAATCAAACACAATGGATCAAATAATGAATTCAAGTAATTTTATCTCAAATTTTATTTATCTATTCACTTTTCATATATGACATGATAACATGATTTTAGCCAAGCAAATTTTCTATTTTTTTTTTCTAATAATTGGTATCAGAGCTGATAAATCATGTTACATGGCTTAATGTTATGCGAATTCATCATAAAATAATCTGATTTATGAAATATTATTTGACTAGCGATTAACTAATTTCTAAAAATCAGAATGCTATGATTATCTAAATTAATTCATAGCATTATGCAGAAAAACTATTAAAATTTTTGAATGCATATAGTTGTATGTATTATTATGATATTGTTGCATGATTTACTTTGAATAATTGCTTTAGATTTAATGTTTTGAATTAAAATTAAAAAAAATTACATGGCGATTTGATAACAAATTTTTTAATATGTCAAAATTCAACCAATTTTCTGTGCGATTATTCAAATTGACTAATGTTATTGGTTTAGAATGTTTACATGAATATAAACCCCAAATTAATTTCATAAAACACCTACTAGAATTGTTGATTTAAAGAAAAATTTTAAAATAGAAAATAAGATTAATTTTATTGTTCGTCTATTGCAAAATTGAAGCATAACTTTCAATTTTTTTCTTCAAATTGAAACATGGGTTAGCCTTAGAATAATTTTTGGAATAAAACCTACAAAAAAATTTTGAGTAAAAATGGCCAAGATTATATCGAGTCTGTTAACCTAGTTACATTGCAAAATGGGTGAAAGGGATGAATTGGTTAGCTAGCTCATGTGTCTAGCTAAGCATACTCATGACAGTCGCACATAAATGCCATACACCATGTTGCCAACTTCCTTTAGCAGTGTTGGTTGCACTAGTGTGCTTCATCCTTTGAGCATTTTTTTTTTTTTGATATTTTTTCAAAATTTTCTAAAATTAAAAATAATTTAATTATTTTTTCCATTTTATTTAAATATTAATTTGAAATAATTTTTCCCTAAAAATTTTAGTGTGTGATTCCTACGCTAAGAGCCATAATATATGATGTTTCTAAAAATTTTTGATACTGCAGTGTAAATAAATTAATTTTAGCATATTTTGTGCTTAAAATAAAATTTTGTAGGAATCAAGTTAATTCACTTTATGCCAGAAAATTTCATGTAGTTATAAGGTCGCCTATCGTGGGCCTAATTCTATAAAATTTTGTTAATAAAAATAATAATTAAAAATTTTTATTTGGATTAAAGGCGAGTGTTATATTAATAATATTTAAATACCCTATCAGTATATTAATATAGTTTGTTTGCAATAATTTAATGTAGGATTAAATATTATATTCTTAAAATCTTAAAGACCTTAATGGAGTTAGATTTTAGGAACATAGTATTTAATTTTTATATTATATTATAAAACTTTAAATGCCCTACCGATGTTAGATCTTATAGTATAGTATTCTATGTAATTGCACAATTGCTATTTATGAGGAAAATAAGAGCATGATTAAAGTGTTGCATGCATGAATGTATTGAAAAACTTTCTTTAGCTTCCATTTCTATACAATTAACTTTTGTGAAGACACTAAAAGGGAAAAATTATGAAGACGAGGCTAAGTCTGTGAAGCTTTATCTGGTGATCACCAACTTGGATCTGGCACTTAGGGAGGAAGAGTTGTTATTGATGCAAATTCAAGTATTGAGTAAAGGGCTAAATATGAAAAATGGACATACTCAAATAGAGTGTGCTTGATGGTCATGAAGTTCACCATGGATAAGACCATCAAATAGAGTATTTTTGAATCCCAAAATGCTAAGTCTTCTCTCGAGTCCATTGCCAAAAAAAAATGTGAAGTTTGACAAAGTTAAAAAAGGTCACTATCTTTCACTGCTTGAGAAGATTGTATATGATGGTAATAGTAAAGTGTGGGAGCACATCTTAAAGCTAATTCACTACTATAACAAGTTGAAAAGCATGAATGTGGACTTGGGTGGCAGCTTCTTGATCTGGCAAGCATTAGAATCTTTATCCTCTTAATTTGACATTCTAAAAATGTCCTACAATCGGACAATTAATGAATTAATTTCAATTTTTAGTCAGGCAAAAGGGGACATGAGGAAAGCCAAAGTTTAGAATCTCAACTATGTTTCTCATGGCTCAACTTCAGAATAAGGAATAAGAATGCATTAAAAGGATAGTAAAAGGAAATCTAACTATGAAAGGAAGAAAGGTGAAATGAAAAAACAATGTCATAAGCCTAAGAAAACTCAATTCAAGGGAAACTACAAGTTATGTAAGAAATATAGGCACAAGAAAGCAGACTACTTCAAATACAAGAAATGGACTGAGAAAAAGAAGAAGGGTACCCCTCTAGTTCTACTTGGTTTTGAGTCAAACACTATTGATGTTCTACTAAACACTTGGTGGTTAGAAGCTTGTGCTATTATTCATGTGACAATCTCTTTACAAGAGTTTAGAAAATCGAGGAAGCCAAATGATGCGGAGATGATTATTCAGCTTGGAAATTGCAAAAAAGTACAAGTGAAGCACATAGGAGTGGTTTGATTATGTTTATCTATTGGACATGTACAAAAACTTGGAAACATTGTTTATGTACCTTCCATGAGGAGGAACTTAATTTATATAGTTACTTTGGATCATGATGGTTATTTAAATCATTTTGGTAATGGGAAACATGATTTACTTTATAATTCATGTGTGGCTGATTTTGGTACATTATGTGATAGTTTGTAAAAAATTAATTTGGATCCTGGTTTTGTAAACTCAATTAAATAGTGATTAGGAAGAAAAGAAGTTAAACTGATGAGAAATCCTCGATGTTATGGCATAGAACTCTAAGACATATTTCCAAAGAGATGATATAAAGACTCATAAAAGAATCCTATATAATCTAAATTTCTCAAACTTTGACATATGTGTAGATTGCATCAAGGGAAAACTCTTTGACATATGTGTAGATTGCATCAAGGGAAAACTCCCTACTAAAGCTAGGATAGGAAAAGGAAGAAAAAAATAAGATACCTTAGAGCTGATCCATATTGACATCAGTGGACCCATTATGCCTACAACTATGGGTGGTTATAAATACTTCATCACCTTCATTGATGATTATTCCAGATTTGGATGGGTGGAGTTGCTCAGTGATAAATCTAAATCACTTGATGCCTTTAAGTCATTCAAGGCTGTAGTTGAGCTCAAACTAGGAAAGAAAATTAAATGTGTCAGCTCTGACAGAGGTGGTTAGTATTTTGGTAAGTATGATGATACTAGGAGAAACCCTGGTCCTTTTTCTAAATATCTACAGAAGTATGGGATTGAAGCCAATTACACTATGCCTAAAACACTGGAATAGAATAGTATTACAGGAAGAAGAAATCAAATACTTATGGACATGGTAAGATACATGTTAGCTAATTCATCATTGCTAGAGTTCTTGTGGTTGATGCCTTGAAGACTAATGTGATTTTGGATCAAGTTCCAAGCAATTCAATGCCTAAAACCTCTTATAAGTTATTTTATGGAAGAAAACCTAGCCTGAGGCATTTTCATGTTTAAGGTTGTAAAGCAAAAAATGAAGCCATATGTTCTCTCTATGAAGAAACTTGATTTAAAGACCATTTCTAGATATTTTATTAGTTATTACAATGGCTTGAGAGGTAGCATGTTCTACTATCCAACTCATTCAACCAAAGTTATTAAATTAAATAAAGCCATCTATTTTGAGAATAAGTTAGATAGTGGAAGTTAGGTACCATGCATCATGACCTTCAGAGAAAAAAATGTTGTAATTCCACTGGCATTATAACTTGGTAAGTCATCTTCTGTCATCCCATAAGTTGGTCCAGTGTAATCAATGGTAAAAGATGTAGAGTCATAGGAAACAAATAATGAAATTTCCTTGAGAAGGTCTAATAGAGTTAGTAGACCAATAATCTCTAATGATTATCATATTTACTATAAGAGCATATATTTGATGTTAATAATGATTCTAATCCCACTACATTTTTATAGGTTGTATCTTGTCCTAATTTTATAGAATGGGTTACTACAATGAAGAGTGAAATAACTTCAATACACAAAAATCAAGTGTGGGATCTAGTTGAATTACCTACAAGTTATAAACTGGTTAAATGTAAATGAATTTTCAAGACCAAAGTGAGATGCTCAAGGTGAAATTAAAAGATACAAGGCTAGACTTGTAATAAAAGGCTACACTTAAAAGGAAGGCGTATATTATAAAGAAACCTTCTCGCTAGTATCAATTAAAAACTCATTTTGAGTTATTATAGTGATAGTTGCTCTTTTTAACTTAGAGCTACATCAAATGGATGTCAAAATAACTTTCTTAAATCGTAACCTAATGAAAACTATATACATGAAATAGCCATATGATTTCCAAGAGAAAGGCAAAGAACACATGGTGTGTAAACTAAGAAGATCCATATATGGTTTGAAGCAAGCATTTATATAGTGATATCTCAAGTTTCACAAAATAGTAACTTCTTTAGGGTTCAAGGAGAATTATGTAGACCAATGCATCTATATAATGATGAATGTAGGTAGTTTTATAATTTTGATGTTATATATTGATGACATTCTCCTAGCAATTAATGATATGAACCTATTAACTGAGGGAAAGCAAATGTTATTAATGCATTTTGAGATGAAAGATCTTGGGAATGCCACTTTTGTTTTGGGCATAGGGATTCATGACAGATCTCAGCTTATACTTGATTTATCTTAATAATCATACATTGAAAAAGGACTAAAGAGGTTCAATATGTTAACATGCTCTCAAATTTCTGCACCTATTCAAAAGGGTGAGATCTTTTCAAAAGTCCAGTGTCCTCAAAGTGATGTAGAAAGAGAAAAAATGAGGAAAGTCCCCTATGTCCCCATCATAGGTAGCCTGATGTATGCTTTTGTAATACCCAAGTTTTTTAAAAATTAATTTTGATAATGAAATGACTTTTCGAGAATTTTGAGAATTTCAAAATTATAAATTTTTGGTTATGAGGAATTTAGATATACTAGAAATAGATTATAGGAATTTTAGAAATTTTTGAAGCAATTGAAATTTCCATCATGGGTACTCAAAATAAAATTTGTGTTTTCAATACTTAAATTTTTAGAAAACTTCAAAAGGATCAAAACTAAGGCTATAAGGAGCTCAACTAGTGTAAAATTAGCTCAACTAGTGTAAAATTATAGTCGTTATGAAGGTAATTAATTTAACTAATTTGTGTTATAATTTCATGGCCACTAGCGATCGATGAGTACATCAAATTTGGACTTAAAACTAAGGACAAAATTTAGAAAATTTGCTAAAGGAAAAGTCAAAGGTGGAAGTTGACCTTATTTTCCCATTTTGCCCTCGAAGGGCCAGCTTCCTTAATTTCCCCAACCATTTCCCAGTTTCCTTCATGCAACCCATATTTGCTTTCAAAAACTTGGAAATTCTCTCTCTACATCACTCTTTCTTTCTCTTCAGGTAAACATTCCTCTCTTCATGTTAATTTTTCATATTTTTATTACAAATTCCTCTCTTCTTCCTCTTCAATTGATACCAAAATCATGTAAATCCATTAAGAAAAATCTATGTTACAAATTTATGAATCCTATAGTTAATATTTATATCACTATTCAACCCATAAACTCGCTTGATTTTATGATTTTTTAGAACTTGAATCTATTATATATAGCTTGTTTCTATACAAAGAAACTATAACATAATAGTATATGATTAGTTGAGGAGAGAAATACTTGAAAAATTTAAGAAGCTAATATGCTTGTTTTTCTCATTCTTGAAGAACGTTGGAGATCCTTATGAGATTTGATTCGATTTCTAGTTTCCAGCTGTTAAGGTGAATGATTCTTATAAATTATGGTGTGATTATATGATTTAGGTTTACTAAATGTTAGTATATATTGAAGGAAATGGGTATTTGGAATGGTATGAAAATGTTTGAGTATGAATGTACTTGATGTTATAATGGTTAGTTCTCTGGTGGCAAAGTTAAGTTTTATGCTTGTTTAAGTTCTTAAAATGTGTTTTGTTAAATTCCTATAACTTAGTGTAAGTTTTTATGTGTTTTTCGCTATTTTTTTGCTGGCTTTCATTTTCCAGAAATCATGATTCAAGTCACCCTTTTTGCTTTGAACCTGTGATCATGCTTGCAACTACTGAGCAATATTGTGACTTCAGGCCTTGAGATTCAAATCAAAATATTAGTTATTTTCTTACAATTCAAATTGACTTTTCATAATTTTGCTTCCACAATTCTAATCATGATCTTGATTGCATATGAATTTGGACTTCCTGAAAGTTTACAGATTTTGGCTAGTAGACTCGTATTTTGAACTAGGATTTTTCAAGTCAAATTGAACCTTTCTTATGTAAGCCCTAGGATTCTAATTGTGATTTTGCTCGAATTTCAAGCCTAACCCTACTCATGATTCTAAACGTTCCTCTAGAAAATTTTATTCTTTTAGGTTAAGCTCACCTTTCTCTCTCTTAGACATCTCTCATCTATTTGGTCTAATCTTATGTGCATTCTAGTTAGTTAAAGTAAGCATTTAAAGATCCAACATGAGTAACTTACAAACCAATATCAATAAATTCGATAATTATCTATACACTGATATCATGATAATATGGCAAACAATGTATGGTTGTGAATATAACATAATGTAATCCTTATGATTAAGATTGTGGATGAAATGTAAATTTGTGATATAATTGTTATGAGAATGATGTTATTGAATGTTTACAAGTTCTTATGAGGCTTGAGATGTGATTGATGAGATAAGATTAGAAAAATGAACCAAATCCTAGATCAACACATTCTGATATGATGAGTGAGATAAGGGTGACTTAGAAGGACAAGGCTAGGATTATGTAGGATAAGGCTAGACTGGGGGTAATAGGAGATCTATATTTAATATTATGTATTTTATTTTTACCTAAATTATTATTTTATGGAATTTTGAAATGTAATATAATGAGATTGAATAACATAATGATTAAGGATAGGGGCTTAAGGCCATGAGAACCCTAATTCATCATAGTGAGCTATGGATATTGTGATGTAGTACCATTCAGAGGTGAGTTTCTTAAACTTAATGATCTACTTATGAAACTTGGTCTAAAAAATGAATACCTGGTTATGGTGTTGATGTATATATGTGTTGTTTGTTGTATAAATTCATAAGTTTGGTATGGATTATCTCACTGAGCCCCAGACTCACTCTTCTATAGATTTTTTTTTTTTCATAATCTCAAGACATTGTAGTTATACCCCTTTAGACAAGTAAGCATGAACAGTGATCCAATGGAAATCACATCCAACACTTTTTCCACCACTATTACGAGTGCACTAGGAGTCTATAAAATTAGAGTCCATTATATTGTCATTCTAAATTTAGTAGGTTGTGAAGTACTGCACAAGGTGGAGATCATACCCATAAAACCACCAAATGTCCTTCTTATGATGGCTTTAGGATGGCTTGACCACTAGATGTCTATCATCAAACTATACATTTTGCTAACTTATTTTTGAAAACTGTAAATAGTGTGACCATAAGGCTTAATTATATTAACCTATGCTTTTGGATGTATGGTAAATCATAGGTTAAACTAACTTTTGGTTATTTTGCCTTTTAAAGAACATAGGGTGGCATGGAAATGGTTTTTGAATGGGAAATTTTGAAGTAGTTAAGAAATTGTATATAACTTATAAACAAATGTTTAACCCAGCACGTACCTATTGGGCAATGCCATTGTAAATTATGAAATATGTTCATGTTCCAAATTGTGCCACCTTTATATCATAAGTCTCAATATCTCAAAGCAACTAATTGGAATTAAGTAAACATGACTAGTAATGGTAAAATAAGTATGAATAATAACATGTAATAGAAACGGATTAAGGTTGATGACTATCAATAAAGGATTGATATTCACATTGGTCATGGCTAGGAAATTAGATTGTGATAGCTCTAGTGTATACATGTCCTAATATTGCTTTTGTTGTTAGTTGATTGGAGAGATACATGATTGATCATGATCAAAGATATTGGATGCTAAAAGACTAATGGGGTACCTATAGGGTACAGAAGATTAAATACTAACTTACAAAAGATTGGGGGATCTCATGGTTATAGGCTACTTAAACTTAGACTTTGCTAGTTATCCAGATGATCACAAATTGGCATCTAGTTACATCTCTATAATGGCAAAAGGAGCTATATTGTGCAAAAGTATCAAGCAGTCACCTACAGCAACCTTCACTATGGAAGCAAAATATGTCACGTGTTATGAACCTACTCATGAAACTATATGGTTAAGGAATTTCATTACTGGTTGTAATATTGTTAAGAGCATCTCATTACCTTTAACTATTTATTATGACAATGTTGTTGTTGTTAACTTCTCTTTCAATAACAAAAATTTTATCTATATGAAACATTTTGATGTTAAGTATCAGTTTGTGAAAAACAAGAAGTGCGAGCATGTTTCTGTAGATCGTATGCTCATAAATCCATGGACAAAGGCTTAGCAGTTGGAATATATCATGATCATGTAATTAATATAAGTTTGGCTAAGTCTTTTGATGTTTTAGGTTAGTGGGAGTATTATATTTGATGTAATTACATTAAATTTGTTGTTTATCTCAAGATATGTATCAATGAAATATTTATGATGTTACCATATATTATTGTTTGTGTACATTTTCTAGTTATGGCATGTTATTAGAGACATTTAGACCCTGTCTTACTATTGTATTGAGAATATTAATTATCATTTGACATTTTGGATGGATACTAAGACCACTTTATAGAGATTTACATATAGTCATGCTTACTATCATGTAAATCTTGTTATGCATATCTTACATTGAAATTTTGGTCAACAAGGTATAGGTGTACAATGTGTATAATGTTAATATCCCTACTGGATATAATGCTTTACACTATTGAATGTTTATGATCTTAATTTAGACCTATAAATGTAATAATGCCATTACCATTGTTACTTTGACATATACTTGAAGTGGCCATGATTTCTAATTTATTTGTAGTATAAGTGGAAGATTATTAGAATTTTCTCTAACTATGGACCTAATATAATTTAGAATCAAATAAATGTTAAAGTATAAGCCCATATTTGTGACATTAGTTTGGTTATAATATGTAATAGCATTTAGGCCCAAATAGTAAACTAGGTTATTTTGGTGATGGGTCGAATACCCAGATTGTATATTTTTTGTTAACGAAGTCCGTATTCCTAAAACCCTAAACTATTCTGCATTCTATCCCATCAAAGTGCAGTGAGTTTTTGTCTCCACATTTTCATAGTAACAGCTAAAGTTTTCTTAGGAGAAAAGATACTATCATAGGAGAAACCTTAGATTAAGGATGTGAACTGAGAAGATCATATTGGACCAAAGGTCCATCTGAAATCAAACACCACTACAAGAATTTCAGGGAATTCCAACGGAAATCCGTTGGAATTCCAACAAAAGCTGTTGGAATCGGCTACTCCAACGAAAATTCTAACAAATTTCGATCCGTTGGAAAACTGCGCGTTGGAATGGCAAATTCCAACAGATTTTCTATTCCAATGAAAATTCCAATGGACGGAGCCTGTTGGAATATCAAATCAGAAAATTTATCCAACGAGTTATTACAACGGAATTTCCAACGGATTTTGTCCATTGGAATTAATTCCAATGGAAAAAATTTGTTGGAAATTCTGTTAGAGTATTCCAACGGATTTTGTCTGTTGGAATTAATTTCCAACGAAAAAAATCCATTGGAAAATCTGTTGTAATATTCCAATGGATAAAATCTGTTGGAATATTCTGTTGGAGTATTCCAAAAATCTGTTGAAATATCTCATTCAACAAAATCCATTAGAAAATCTATTGGAACAGTAATTTTTTTTTTATTTTTTAATAGTTTGAAAAATATTTCAATAGGTCAATATTCGTTGGAAGTTTCGTTAGAAAAAAAATTCAATCATTTTTTTATTTTATATACTACCCAATTCAACAAAATAACACATGAAACATAAAAAATCACTGTAAACAATAAGTAATATCCAATATGAAAAAATGCATATAATAAATAATATAAAAAATTT
>JANHAO010005707.1:0-22280 GCA_026873985.1 Saraca asoca | reverse complement strand
ATTAATATTATTAACATATTAAAATAAATTAATTTTATATTAATATTTAATTTTTTAAGAATAATTTAATCTTTTTATTTACACTATCTTTCAATTCTTTTAATTTATTCTCGTATCAAACAATGCACATTACTTCAATTATTCTCATGACATACCAAATAATGTAATAGACTTCTATTCTCCTTTTTATTCCCACTTCCTTTCCTCTTTTCATTCCAACTAATATTCATTTCACCCAATCAAACACCACCCTAAATATTATAGTAGTTGTTTTATCTGTCTTTAACTCTTTTGTTGTCTTTTCTTTGCAAATTGTTGTCTATGGTTGTATGTTATTCATAGATTTACTATTTGTAATAGTCAGGTATCTTTCACTATTATAATTGTTTCTAGTGTCGCATAAAAAATAGTGAAATTCAATTATCACATGGTATAATTTTAAATAAATTGATAATAATAATCTTAATGTAAATTTTTTGATAAAAATAGTTAACAAGCTTTCTTTCTTTCTTTTTTTTTGTTTTAGCCAACGAGTAAGATAGAGGCCTTAAATTCTTAACATCTTTTTGAGAGTTAATTTAAATTAACTATGTTGTGAACTTGATTGTCTTTTTGTGTAAATTCTGAAGTTGAATTTTGAATTTTTTTTAACAATAGGGTGTATGAGACAATTTGTTTGATATTAAGTTTATTGACCTTTGTTTATTACTTATGCTTGATAGACTAGAACATCACCCTTTTTTTTTTCTTTTTTCCTTTTTGTTAGGAAAGGAAAATTACAAACACTTAGAGAGCACAACAAAGAAACATCATAGCATAGTCAGCAGCTAAAATGCTTTCTAATCTTAGAAGGAGGATGGGAAAAAACATGGAAACTCAAATTTTTTGAGTGACAAAAAGAAATCAGATAATTAGGAGTTCTATTCATCTTATAAAGAGTATGAACCACTTGCACCTAACAATTCCATTGCATGAGTTTGTGTTTATATTATTTAGTATTTTTATCATATTTATTAGGCTTATCATATAAGTTGTGCCGATTTTAGACCCTTCATGCGTAATTTTTTAGGTTTAAATATATTTTTATTCTCCTTAATCCATGAATTTGTTGAGTTTAATCTCCTTAACATGAAAAAATCAAAAGTTTGATTTTGGTAAATTTAAAATTGAAGTGTTTCTATTTTATTTGTTTATTTTATTAAATACGGTAGTGTAAATAAGTTACTCTAACACAACCGGTTAGAACATTACCATCGCTCTTGGATCCCTTTTTTGCTTGATTTCCTATGAACCATCGGAGGGATAGTAGTTCAACACAAAGGGTCAATGGAGATTTATTTATCATTAAGGCCAATTTGTTTTAACAAAAAAAATATTTTATATAAATAATCATATTTACTAATATTTATACTTATAACAAATTAAAATAACAAGAAATATTTTATTTATTTAATTTTACATGTGATGAGTATGATGAAAACATAATTATTATGGTAAAGAAATGATTTTTCTTCAATAGTATTACATGGTATATTAGTTTGTTAATCACAAATGAAATAAATAATATAAAAATTCTTTATTTTTATATAAATACATAAAAAATATTTTTTGAAAAAATTAATTAAGCTTAAGTATCAAGATCTGTTGACAGTCAATTTCGATAATAGGCCAATCAGAGGTTCTAAAGCCAAATTGCAAGAAAACATATGAAAGTGCAAGAAAAGACCAAGAAAGGGAAGAACAAGATAAACATAAGGGGTTTTTAACGTGGTTCGACTAAAGTTAATTATTGACTCCTATATCTATGGTAGTTATATTTATTGTTGTGTGATTTTTCTCCGTATAATTTAGTAGAGTAACAATCATGTATCTCCCACTATTTTTTTTAGCAGAGTTTCTGTATATATTTTTCTCGTATCCTTTTAAAATGATTTTTTTCCTATTTATAAAGACAAAAGAATTACAAATGTAATTTGATAAATTATAAATCTATCTTTTTCGTTGCATCAGGCAATAAATACTAGATAACTTACTGTTAATTTTTAGAAAGCTGACTTATCGATTGAAAGTATGTATCTCTAGATGTAAGTTAAACTTTAATATTCCATACTCAAATATAAGATCACTTGTTTGGTGATCTGAATTTGCGCTGGATGACCTGTCAATTAATTCTCACAACCTCATTCTAAAACGGAATGGACCCTTCTTAATCAAGATGGTCCATTGAGTCTTTAACCAACTCATTCGTAGAGCTCTACAAATGCCCATAGCAAGATACTTCTTAGATGGAGTGCCCATGTACATATGCTAATTGCGTGGGGAATCGAAATTGCAATTATAAAATGGTTTATGACATTTTTATTGGATCTTCTTCACTCATTGAGCCAACTCACGCACCTTTGTACAGATAATTTGGTTCCTCGAAAGGATGGCTACTAAAGCAATGGTATTCCAATTTTGACTTTATTAGCAACTCAGGCTACTATTTTTCAATTAGATTATCAAATTCCATTCTTATATTAGAAAATGAAGAAAAGTGGGACAAGAAAATCTTTTTAATGTCAATCTCCAATGACTCAAATGGTTGTAATAATAATTTAAAAAAATAATTTTTATCTTATAATTTTATTTTTCATATGTACTAGTCAAGTCTTTATCTCGCTAATCAATATTATATATTAATTGAAAGGAAGATAATGGAGTTTATAACAATACTTATATATTGCTTAACTCATTTTAGAAAAATTTATTAAATATTTAAATTATAATATGTATCATTACTTTTATTCTGATAAATGAAAGTTAACCATAAATTTTATTATCTATTTATAAGTTTTGTGAGATCTACATATATTAAAAATTGATTTTTTAATTTACAAGACATTAAAAATTATAAAAAATGATAATTGGCATTTCTTTATTAGTTGGAAACTTGGATAGTTGAAGACAATAACCCTTGGTGACCAAGTCAAATGAAATAAAATGAGAAGAAAGTGAACAAAGTCTAGGGTCCATTTGTTAAAGAGGAAAATGTTATTCTGAAAATTATCTTCCTAACATTTTTATGCTTAAAGTTAACAAAAAAGGTAATCAACAGAATATAGATTCTAATAAATAAAAAATAATTATATATTTGAAAGAAATTGACTTCTCATTTTAATTAAAAGAAATTATTTTCTTAAATTATCCTATAAGACTTATATTACGTAGTTTTACTCTCCTTTTTTTTTACTTTCATTCCTTCTCTCTACCACATCTCTCTCCTATGTTTTTCTCTTTTCTTCTCCTTATTTTCCTTCATTCTTTCTCTATCAACTGTGTTTTCCTTTTTTTCTCTCTCTATCCATTCTCTCTCCTATTTTTCTCTTTCTATCACTCTTTTTCTCTTCTCTCACCCCTTTTTTTCTTCCCCTTATATTAAAAATTATGTTATAAAAGTATTTACAAAATCAATAAAATTGATAAATATAATTAATAATTTTGATTAAAATCAATTAAATATAAATTAAACAATAAAGATGAAAACAAAAAGATTTAAATATTCTTCAAATATTATTTTTAATATAAAATATATTTCTTTATAAAAATCTTTTCTATTAAATTCTATTTTCTATCGAAATGGACAAAATCTAGATCCTTCTGTATTTTTTCCTCCCAATGTTCAAGATATTAAACATTATAAAAAAATTAATAATTAATTTTTATATTTTTTATCAAAATAAAAATATATATTATAATTAAAACAATTAAGAAATTTTTTTGTTGAAATCTTGATAATGAAATCTAAATTTAAGATATTGGGTCTGTTTGAGAAAAATAGTTGATAAGTTAACTGAAAGTTTAAAAGTTAGGTGAAAACTGAAAAGTTAATTTTTAACTGAAAGTTATTAGTTGAAAGCTAAAAACTGTTAAGTTAACTTATTGAATTAGAAGTGTTTGATAAAATTCGTTATTAAGCTAGCTGATAAATGAAAATGACATAAAAGACATACTTATATGATACTTTATAAAAATTTTATTTTTTACACAAAAATATATTTTTAGATAATTATAATTTTAAGTTTTTTAGTTAATTTAAATTTTTATAAATTTTTATTTAAAGATAAAATATTTTATTAAAAAATTAAATTAAATAGTACAAATAGTACAATAATTAAAATAAATATTTTCTTATCAAAAGAAAAAAATTAAAATAAATATTTAAGATTTCAAAATAATATCATTTCATTATACTATCCCAAAATAATGTAATATATATTCTAAAACATTTAAAATAAAAGTCATTTTTTGTTAATGAAGCTTCTATGGATGATACTTAGCAAAAGAAAAAGAAAGAGGTGGGTAATCAAAATCAGAAGAATTCCCTAAAAGAAAAATGTTTGTTTTGAAAAGTAGGAATAAAAATGAAATAAAATATTAAAAAACTTTCAGCTGAAGTTATATGCTTCTTACACTAACGTTTCATAAAAAGTTATAAGTTACTTTAATAAATTTATTTATCAAATATTATTAATTTAATTAAATAAATTTATAAATTAGCTAAATAAGATATAAATTAAGATATTTGACTTATGAAACATACTCATAATCGGCAAACAGCAAAATGAAAAAGTACGTGAAGAAACCAAACGAAGTCTAGATATTCCGTATACTGCCTCCCCGTCGGGATATGGTTTCGTGGCCTCAAAAATAATTAGAGTCGTGTACTCTGTTCGGTCATGTCATGGTCATTGATTAAGGACCTCTCCTTCGGATATGGATGACTTCTCACTTCCGTGGCTTCTTACTCCAAAATTCAGAATTCAAATCAACCATCCAACATGCCCCACCCTTTTTACGCCATCACGATTAATTCAAAACTTCTAATGCCCGTCCAGACAAAACAACAGCACCATTCAAATGGATTCAAATCCGTGAGTCTGGAGAAAAAAATAATAATAATAAAAAAAAGACCTATAAAATTAGGGTATGTTAAAATATGAATTTGAATTACTCCAACTCACAATTTGTGTGGACGAGTCTATAATTTTTATACATTCTCCCTGTCTTAAATTTAGATATATTAAAAGATGTATTTATGGAGGTTTTATGCCTTTTTTAATCTTCCTTAGATAGTTAATAAAATATGTAAAATATTTCTTTATATTAAAGATTATATATTAAACAGTTTATATAATTTTTTCTTTTATGAGATCTTTTTAAAATATTTTTAAGTTTTTTTAATATTTATATTTTTTCAGAATTGAAAATATTATAAATATATAATTTTTAAACTTTATAATTATTGTTTTAGGTTTAAAATGGTTTTAAATATTTTAAAAAAAACAGAAAAAGTCTATGAATGAATCCGTTAGACTCGCGAATTATAAGTTTTAGGATTCAAACTGTTATTTGAACAATGTACAAATTTTATAGATTCGTCAATTTTAACTTGATTATGATGAATATGCGCTAATCATTCCATGAACCAAATGGATTTGTTCAACAACTTATAAAAAACAATATCATTTTTTTCATATTTTTTATAAAAGAATTGGGATTGATGAGGACCTTACAATCCTTAATAAATTGTTTGATATTCTCAAATCTATTTTTTTACGTGGATTAAAATTTATCAAAAAAAATGATAAATAAAAACAACCTTTAAATTTTAATATTTTCATATTTTTGTATAAAAGTAATACATTGATACGCTCAAAAATTAAAAAAAAAATATTTATTTCTTTCAAAGTTAAAATGTTTGCCGTCATCGCTTGAGCTCTTCAAATAACGAAGACATATGATTCATGACAATATTAATGTAAACTTTTATTTTTTTTCCTTATTGTTTTTACCTTTTATCTTTTAAAATTGATTTAGAAGAAAACTGCTAATTTAAAAAATTTTAAAAAATGTACCATGTCAATTTTCACAAATTTTGTGAGGGTACTTTACTTTTAGCTATTTTACGGAATACCATTACAATTACATTTCACTCTATAGTACTCTATCTGATTTTTCATCACTTGTGAATTAAATTTATAAAATAAATTCTTAAACCTATTTGAGTCAGATGAAAATTTTCTCTTTTTTTTTATTCTATACTAAATTTCAGGGAAAATGATTATCAGCGATATTTTAGACTTCTCTATTTAAAACAAAATGAAGCACTTATTAAACACTATGATTTTTATGTAATAATTAATTTAATGTTAGATAATGCTTTGATATGTATTAAAAAAATTTCTAAGTTTTATCAAAAGTTAACATAAAAATTGCAACATTGCTTATAAAATCTTGCAAAATTCTTTTACAAAAATTTACAATTGTGTATGAATTTTACATAAAATAAATGCATTAAAAATTACAACTCCATCCATTAAAATTGCATGTTTTTAAATTTTCTCTTTTTTACTTATGTTACAGTTTTAGTGAAAAATTAAAAAAATATCAAAGCATAATCATGAATTTTTAGTTGGAAAACCACCTGGAGGTAAATTTGCTGCATGGCTTCATCATATGATATGCGTGATTTTGTTTCTTCGAAAAGGCACAATTACAGACATGTAATTCATGCAGTTGATTTTTTATTTTTTATTTTTTATTTTTGTAGATTTACTATATAAAAATATTAATATATAACTGTATATGCAATACATAAGGATTTCATATAATTAAGGCATACAGTATGGCTAGGATTAATCCAGCCAATATTTGCAATGGGAAATGAAAATTGACATAACAAAATAATCACCAACCTTTTGGAATTGGATCTTTTTTTCTTTTTTGGGTGTTTGTAAAAATAATATCTGTCATTTAAAAAATGAAATCAATAATTATGTTTCTTCGAAATAGAAATTTGAAATATGATTGATAAAAGAGACTACAATTATTATATATGAAACAAACTGCAATTATTATTATAGATGATAATTACAGTTGTATTTTTTGAAAATTAAAATTATAACTTTTCAAATTATAGCTTTATTTAGTGGATGAAAATTTTCAAATCTTTTATATATAGAGAGAGGGGGGGGGTTTCAAATAAACATAAGTAAAACCTTCTTTTCTTAATCTTTGCTATTTTTTCCAAACACTTTGCAGTCATTATAAATATTGTTTCAAAGCGTAATATAAGAAAATTTTTAATTTTTTCAATAATTCTTCAAATTCCTATTCCATTTTAAGAAGAGAATTTATGTATTACTCCAAAATAAATTTGAATTATAAAAGGGGATGAATGTTTTCCTAAAATATTTTTCACGCATCAAAAATTTTGACTCTTATTCTCCATTTTCAAATATTTCAATTAGAATGAGTTTTCTCCAACATTAAAAAAAAAAAAGTCTATTGATTAAAAGATAATTCATTTAAAAAGAAAAAACCCAAAAACCTATTATGAGAAATCATAAAAAATGATCTTTATCTTAAATGAGTTGACAAAAGATATATGATCTTTGACAAAACACAATTGCATCCATAGATCTATGTAGCCAACTCTATTGAGACAAAACTTGATTCTTGTTGAATACTAAACTTATATCTTATTGTTTACCCCTACAGTTTCTTCCGAAAGGTAAACTCAATAGAGAGAATGCCAAACTCACTACAGAGTAGTACCACAAAAATGCCGAAAACAAAGAAAACCCTTTTTTGATTAAAAAAAGAAGAGAAAAAAAAAGTTTGTTGTATTATATTCAAATGACTAGATTTTGGGCTTTGTTCTTTTGTGAATGAAGGCCTATGCCCATTCATTTTATTTTAGCATGTTTTTGTTATATGGGCTCCCTTCCTTGGCCCATTCGTGGTTTTTGCTTTCACTGCTATGAGGCGGATGTAGGAAAACTGTATATAATGGGCCTAGTCCAACACCAAAATCTCGTGTGAAGGGAGTTCTAGCTTAACAAGACGAACGGTTGGGTATTTAAGAAAATTTGTATAAATATATACTTTTATAAATTTCGTGAAATTTTTATATATTTTTTTATAATTTTTTACTAAAATTTATAATTTTTACATATAAATGAAAAAATTAAAAAAAATTTTAATATAATTTTCAATAAGAGAGTTATAATTTTTTTATATATTTATTATATATACAATTTATATTAATCACAAAAATTATAATTTTTATGTCAAAATTTCACAAAAACTCGTAAAACTGTCAGGTATGAGACGGAGTATAACCTTTAAATTAAGAAAAAAAATTACTCATTATAATTATATTTTCATTTAAATGATCGCATTCATATTATCCGTCTGATATGATAACACTCACTTTTCTTCTAAAATAATTGTTTATTATTTCTGCTTAATAAGAATAGAAGAATATGAATTATAACAGTATTGAGAATATAAATATTAGAGTAGAAATAAAAAGTTGTCCTCTCTGCAATTTCTTTTATGAACTCCACCTGTCTGAAATGTCATACTGCAAAACATAATATTTGTTAAAAATGAAATGATATTGCCCTGTTTTAATTCTAATTATGCATGCCCTAATTCCAATTATTTATATATTTTAAAATTTTACTTTCAAATTTTTAAAATTATTGGAGACAAAATCTAATTTGAAGAGAGATTTATGTTAGAATTTTTTTTTAATTATAGATCTCATAACTTAAAAATTATTAAAAATATTAAAATATAATAGTTTATATACAATGATAAATGGTGATTTTTTATGTAACATTTAGGTCCGAATAATTTATTTTCTGGTAATGGATAGAATAATTATCTAGGATGCATTCCATTTAATAGGATCTCTATTCTTAAAATTCTAAGTTATTACATATTCTTTATTTGTTTGCAATCTCTCTTCCCAATTTTTACTATGACATCTAGGGTTTTTGTTCATCTATCTAATTTTTTATATTATTCGCACACAAATTTCATGTCTATTATAATTTTAATAAAACTTTATTAATTTATGCATTTTACACTCTTTTTATGTAAATCTTACTTGTTACGTATAAATTCATTTTTTTTTTTGGTTTGTATAAAGGCTATGAGTAACCTATATTAGAACCACATAAATATTGATAATATTTAAAATCACCCTAAGCTATTTAATCAAATTATTTAATCGCTTTATCAGCCAACTTGTGCCTAAAGATATAAACGTCCACTTTACGGATGCATGCACCTCCAATTTTTATTTATAATTAATTTTTTTTTTGGATTGTATAAAGGCTAAACCCAAAAAAAAAAAAAAAAAATTGTAACTAAAATTTGGAGGTGCGTGCATCGGTGGACGACTGGACGTTTATATCTTTAGGCACAACACAAGTTGGCTGATCAAGCTATTAAATAATTTGATTAAATAGCTTAGGGTGATTTTAAATATTATCAATATTTATGTGGTTCTAATATAGGTTACTCCTAAAGAAACCATTTAAAAAAAATTAGAATACATGCAATAATGTCAATGACACACAATCATCAGACTAAAACAAAATTAAATCCATATTAAATTATCACTTTTAATATTTTTTATGAATTTAAATAAAAAATGTGAGTGATTATTTAATATGCTGACACTCATCCCATTCAAAGAACATTTTTATATTAGTGTGCTATTTAATAATCAAACTCAAACATTTGTCTGAGATGTGAATCAACTAACCTTAATTAATCAAAGAAGGTGTATTAGTTTACTAAGAATTTTTCAATGATAATAAAATAACTATAATCCTTAATTAGAGTAAAGTGCACTTTGATTCATGTTTAGATTATCTTTATATCCTTTTAATATATATATATATATATAACTCTTAAAGTTATAATAAGATGTGAAAAGGCTTTTTTTTTTTTTTTTACCTTTTTCTTTTAACACTAACAGTTAAAACTAACGGAATTACTCACCTACAATACACATGACTTTACTAACTTACCTTTTTCTGCAAAATTATGAAAAGAAATAAAGAGAAAAGAGTGTCATTTCCATGACTTCACTAACTCAACATTTTGATAGTTGCAATCATGCTTTCCTTTCTTTCTCTTCTTTCTTTTATTAGATTGGTGGTGAGGGATACGAATAAAAAGTTTTATATAAACATTTTCGTTCTGAATGTCAAAAAAAAAAAATTTATATTCACTTTTCTTAAAATTTAATTTAATTATATTTATACTTTTCTATTTATATATATATATATATCCATTTCCTTTTTTTTTATGACAAAAAAGGTGAATATAAATTTAAATAGAGAGAAGAAAGATGTGAGCATATATGAAAAAGAGAGATTGACGTATATTTTTAAAAATAGAAATGTGTGAGTGTAATTAGATAATTTTAGAGAATATAAATGTAATTTGTTTAAAAAGTGAAAATTAATATCAGCTACAAAATGTAATCTGGTGGCTAATAATTTAAATAGTTTACTAAAGGTTTTGAGCTGGAATTTCTTTCTCATTAATGTATTGAAAAAAGAAAAATTATATTATTCTCACTTAAATTTTATTGAAATTATACAAATCTTTTCCAATTTCAAAATTTATATAGATTTCTGTTGAAACATAAAAAAATATTATAATTAAATCTAAATTTAAATTTTTTATCAACGAATGAATGATGAGAAAAGATGATTACACATCTAAATTAAACAACATATGATATTTTAAATATTTTATGATTAAAGATATATTTTAATCAAGTTCAAATGATAAAAAAAAATGTTATACTTACATTAAAATTTGATTTTTTTATTAATTATATTTTAGTTATTTAAATTTAATTAAAGTATATATTTGATCACAAACTACTTAGAATATCTTATATTATTAAATTTGAATTATATATTTAATTTTTCTTATTATTTTTTTATGACAAATTTAAATTTAAATTTAAATATTATATTTTTATATTTTAATAAATATTTAAGTAATTTTTAAAATTAGAAGAGAAATACGTATGATTTAATCAAAATTCAAGAAAGAGAAAAATATGTTTTTTTTTAAAAAATCATTAATCTCCGTGTGAGTTAAAGAATAAAGGAATAATGTAAAATTTTTCCTAATCCTTATCCTTAGATTACATGGCATGGCGAAAAGCAAGCGTGCAATTTTTAAAAAATGTAAAAAAATTTCACCATGGTTTGGTGATTATTTTAAATAATTTGCTTCGGTTCGGTTGCATGAAATCATCCCGTGACATGAAGTGGACCAACCGATTAGTTCATTCTTCTAATCCAACTGCTTTCACCATCCCAAGTGGACCATGCCAACATAAATTGCTTTTACACCTATTTTTTTTTATGGAGTGATCACACTTTCTCATTGTAACTTTTTCTCATATTGTATGCAATCAAAGTTTTATCAGGCTAGGTGGGTAGGACGGATTTTTGTATGGATTGAAATTATTGTGGATCTACAGGAAAATCAATGACAGATTTAGGGTGCTAGGGCTACCATGCGGTCCGATTTTATATATTTTATATAAAATTTAAGGTTAAATATAATGTTGATTTTTCCATGTTTTTATAATTTTTTAATAATTTATTTTCTTTAATTTTGGATAATTATATATAAAACTTATGAGATATTTTTTTCAAGTTTATAGGTTATTGTACTACTTATATTTACATTATTGTATAATTTTTAACATAGAATTATATTATTTAATAATTTTCTGATATATTTTTAGACATTTTTTATATGTTTCCTTTTTAAACTTTTATATGCATAATATCTTATCTCTTGAAAATTTACTTTTAATTATACATTAAATTACTCTATTGTTCTATATAGTTTTGCTTAATTTCTAATTAAATTTTTATAGTTTAAAAGTTTTAAATTAGATCCTTGTACTTATTTTTTTATTTCTAATTGGATATTTTTTGTTAGTTTTCTATTAGATTTTATTAGTAATTAGTTCACATAAATAATAATTTATTAGTGATTTATAGAGTAAGAAAAAAGTGACATATTATTTTCAAAGAAATAATTTTATAAATATTTTAATTTTTATGTGTCCCGGTCACTAAAGAAATATAATAAAAAAATTACATAAAATATCTAATTAAAAATAAAAAATAAATATAGAGATTCAATTTAAAACTTTTAAATTATAAGAAACTAATAATAAATTGAGTAAAATTATAGAGAATAATAGATTAATTTAATCATAAGTATATTATTAAAAATTATTATTTAGTAATATATATGATCAATTTAATTCTTACTTCGTGCTACTTATCACAAAAGAAAATTTCTTCCTAACTTAATTTCACCCTCAATAATTGCATCTCGATTCGTAACCAAAGAAAATATACATAAGAGCTATTTGGTAAATAACTTTTTAATTAATTTTTAATTGATTTGAGAGGTTTTAGTTATTTGATTAAGTTAATCTACTATTTTGAATATTTGATAAATGATTGCTTGAATCAGGGGATTGCTTATCAAAAAGTTAATTTGTTAACGGTGGATTTCAGTTTTACCAAATCTAGTCAACAAGAAGGGTTCTTGTGGACCCAAGCTGTAATCTAGTTATGCAAATACAAATAAAGACAGCAAACAATAGAAAACAAACAAAGAACAAGATGAACACAGTGAGATTTTAACGTGATTCAGCTAAAATCAGACGGAACTGATCCCTACGTTCACGGTAACGCTTTATTGTTTATCGAAAAACTTTACCAGAATTTTGGTACAATCTCTTGTGCTTCTTCCCCTCTTTACAGAGAACTACTTCCTTTTATTTATAGAGGGAAGGGGGTTACAACTGTAATTGTATAGTTTGTATTTCTGTTATATCAAATAATAAATATAAATGACAAGTGCAACTCCTGTAAATTGGCTTTTGTTGACTGTCGGTTGACTTTAGTAGAATGCTTTCTGTATGTGGGCCCCACATGATGCTTTTATAGACGGGTAGCGAAAATTGACTAAAGGCGCTTGCCTGTAACAAGCTTCCAGTTAAACGAGATGCCTTACATCTCGCGAGCTAGGGGTCTGGTTTTAAGGATGTCGTTGGCCGGCAACCTCAAATTCATATTTTGTGAGCTCAAATAGCAAGCAAGCTCCCGATTGAACGTGTTGCCTTACTTCTCAATGGGCTGGCGTGTTGGTACTTGTTCAATGGACTTGCTTCGCATCCTTTCCCCTGAGTTCACGACTAGCAATCTGGAGCTTTATGCATAGTGATCTCAACCTCTGAATGAGTTGAACTTCTCCCCTTGTCTGGGCTTGTTTGGCAATGGGCCTTAGTCAATCCAGTTCGCATTGAACCGAAAAATACTCATAACATAATTTAAAAAATTTGAGGAAAATAATGCTTTCAATTATCTAATTTACATTCAATGTATAAAAAGATATTGATCAATTTTATTTATTTCTAAAAAAATATAATAAATATAATAAATAATAATTATTCATTTTTAAAAGAAACAATTATTATATAAAGAATGACATTAATAATTAAGATTCAAAAATTATTTAATATTATATAAATTACATAAAAAATATGATTTTTTTTATGTTATAATCCTGATTTATTGGTCGTCATTTAGTCCTTTATTTTTATGTAAGATGAGTGCTTTTGTTTAATACATTTTCCGAATACATTCAGATATATTATTATATTATAAAAAAAGGGCAAGGCTTTGATATATGTTTAAATTTTCAGATATATAAAAAAGTTATAAACATTATGCTTTGATAAACGTTCAACATAAAAACAAATTATAAAAATTATATAATTTTTATATAAAAATTTACAACATTTTCATAAAAAGTCATAAGTGTATATAAATTTTATGTATAATAAATATATAAAAAATTATATAATTTTTTTCAAAAGTTTACTTACTTTTATACCGACCTTATAACTTTCAATAAAAATATTAATATTTATACATTTATATTTATAAAAATTGGAAGAATACATGCTGCTACTTGTCTTTTTTTTTTTCCCTGTACCCACCAAAAATTTTGATTTGGAACTTGAAAATGTTAATTAGCTTTATATTATTTGATGGTCTACAGTACACCTATTCTCTGTTGATTGCTTGAGGTGTGAAACTATGTGTCTTGAGAAGAGAGAAAAGAACAAATAAGAAGCAACTGCAATTTCCAACCAAAAAAAAAGTTAAAAGAAAAAAAAATTGCAGAGAGAGAGAGAGAGAGAGAGAGAGAGAAAAGGGTGGCAAGGAGATAGATGTTGAGGTTAGGAAACTTTACACTTCATAATGATCAGATTAGAGTGAGAAGGAGTTGTTATTTGGCTTTTCACATGGGGATGAACATAAAACTAAGGCCTTGTCTCTGACATGTCCTAATCACAGTTTCTATAAAATATTATCACCAAACCTAAGCATGTTCCCCTTCTTTCCTCCAACATTTATATAATATTTATATATATCTCTCTCTCTCCCAAGCATCAATTTTTTTGTCCAAGACAACCAAACTACTCTAACTTCCTTTTTACTCTCTTTTCTTCCCCTTAGGGTTTCCATTATTGTTGCACACATCCAACATCTTCATGTTCATGTTCAATTATTCCTAGGGAACATTGGCTTTGAAAGTGATTGAAAATTATCGTGTGCTTGAAATTTGGCCTCTTCCGCACGAGAAGTTATGGTTTTTATAAAAGCAAATGTCATATACAATTACCCAATCTCTTTATTGTTGAAAATAAAAAAGTAAGCAAGGAAAAAATATATTAATGATAATCTTTTATTTTCGTTCTTGTTTATAAATTTTAATAGATACTATTTATATAAAAATTTCTTTAAAACAAAGAATAACATTATTTACGATTTTTTTTATTTGTGAGTCTTTTTATATCTACATATATAATATAGTGTAAGTCAAATGAGGTTAATTTATCAAAAATTATGCTATACATATATTACAAGAAGAATTGTAAAGGAATACAAGTGTAATTAATAAATTTTTTTTATTTTTTTCTTGCTATTTTTTTTTTCACATTCTATTATAAATAAATAGAATTCAAAATCAACCTATGCCAGAGAAAAAGTGAAAATAAGAGAGTTGAAATATTGTTACAGATAAAAAGAGAATAACCCATTGCGTTCCCAATGGGTGCAGTGCAAAGAATGACAAGTGAGAGCAACATTGATAAGAGAGACGTCAGATAAGGCTGCAAATGTAAGAGTGTTGAGGCATTGTAGTGGTGAAAGATACGTAAGAACAACTGAACAAAGCAAAAAGTGTGTCTCACTTGTAAGGATTTGTTTTCAGACGTTAGCCAGCTGGTTTTTCTTTCAAGCAATGTAAAACAAAACCATCTTCGAAATCTTGTCAAGTAGGTCAGCCTCACTCCTTTTTGCAACTCCATTCTTTGAGCTCCCTATTTTATTTCTATAATAATATTGTGGAAGTGGATTCACCTGATTCACATTTTAATTTGACAAATAGGTTTTACATTTTTACCAGTTTCTTCATCGTATCAAAATATGAATTTAACAGCAACTAAATTTGAATATAATATTTATAATTTTTAAAGGAGATGATTTTTGTAGTAAGATGTTATTGATATTTATTAATTAAAATGAATGAAATTAGAATATATGAATAAATTATTATGAGAAATCAAGAAGCTTGATAACCCTTTTGAAGTCTTCTATTTATACAAAGTATAAATCAACTTTAAAACTCAAAGCAAACTGTAAAACAAAGCTCTATCTTCAATCATAAAACACAACTAACATATGTACAGCTTTTTCTTTTTTTCATGTTGACTATGATATATAAAGTATACACGCATCATATATTATGCCGTTTATAATTGAATATTGATGTATAAACTATAAATATTAATATAATATGACCTGTCGACTCGCTGATTGAACCTTTATATAAAATCATAGTTCAGTAGTTGTTGGTCTCGTTGGTCAGCGGACAGTCTGACCTCTTTTGCTTCTTTAATCTCTTCACTTTTTTTGAGTTCACTTGCATGTGACTACATGTCACAATGGGAAAAAAATTTTATATTTAAACAGACTAATTGATCATATTATTTATAATTAAATAAATCTTTTCTTTTAATTTTTGATTTTTTCATCAATGATTTTCTAATCTCTTCAACTTTCCAATCGGACTCTTCAATTTAGGTGTATTGTTCTACTTTGATCAATCCCTTTGATTCAGATGATCAATTCTCCTTATAAGTTTTGTTAGTTTTATGACCTTAGTATCATAACAGGAAGAATAAAAGAGCTATTATGATGGGATTAGCAGTTTAGAGATCTCTATTTACTTTTATCATTGTTATTAGAATAAAATTATATTAGATCAATCCATTTATCATGATATCAACCCAATAAACATAAGCAACACACCATCTTAGCTACTGGACTTAGACATCATATTGAGTTCAAACTTAATCATAACTTAAATGGAATTTTAAAATAATCATTAATTTTTGACATTCTTTATGTTATTATAATACAGATTTTACTATTAACCAGAAGTATGTTACTCCATTAAAGAATTAATTAAATAAAATTACAACATCAACTGCACGCTACTTGGTGAAAAGCATTTCAACGTCTCTGTAAAATCTATTTATAAGAATTTACTGATTTATTGATTTCAATTCAAACTTCTACCAAAAAATTTGATCTCAAGTCAGACATAGCTCTATGAGAAACAACAATATATGAAAAATGGATTCAAAATGACATACTTGGCAAGTATTTATAGCAATAAACGGATAAGCTTAAATGTCGCTGTGAGCAGTTATCGGCTCCAATTGACGACCATGAAAACATGTCCTCCTCAATTATTAAGTGTCTTATGTAATTATGAGTGATCATTGTCTGATGTTCGGAAATGTTCAAGAAGGTTCCATCCTTGTTAAGGTCGATACATAGCAAGAGATGTTAGATCATGTAAATAATTTGTGTTAGTGACAATTTTTTTTTTTTTTAATGATAGTGTAATGCAATAGTAACTCTTTGTGTAAGAAATTTTTGTATAAATTTAATTAAAATTGTTTGGAGTGACAAAAATAGAATAGAAAGAAAATGAAATAGCATTTTACCTTTTGGTTTATCTTTCAGCCCCATCATCTCTCATTTCCGTTCATTACCCCTCATCTAAAGAGATTGTTACTCTGCACAATTTGTAAAAAGTAAGTTAATCATTTGATAAAACCTCATTGTTAACTTTGTATGTGAGTTTGAAAGTTTACTTATAGACACAATTTTCTATTGTCATTAAAATGTTAATTTATGATTGGTTTAATGTATACAAATTATATGATCACAAATCTTAATCTTCAAGACTTGTAAATTAAGAAGTCAAGTGACCAAAGTTAGAGTTTTAGGAAGCATTCCGATGATTAAATCAATAATATTGTAAGAGTGAATATGAAATGAGAGTAAAAGTGAAGACCCCAATAAAGAATATATACCTGGTTTATATAGAGATAGAGGTGACTTAATGAACAATCACAATTATAGACAATTGAACTCTTATTAGTTGATTGGGCATATAATTGGTTATATTCAGTGGATACATAGTCAAATATTTTAGGGTTAGGTCCATAGTCTATGGACTGGTTGATTACATTAGACCTCAATTGTTTTAAACCGGTCAAACTAAGCGGGTTTACTATGGGTCAATCGGCCTTTCTTAGTCAATCATCTATTTTAGGTTGTGTCATTTGTCCCCTCCCTTAAGTGAGGTTTTGTTGAGCGTTTGTTAGAAGGAGATTATCAAATTTAGTTGCAACTGTGTACCTTTTGTCAAAGGTAGAATTTGTGTGCATGTGTATATATATGTATCTCAAGCACTAGATGGCTTCTTTTAAAGTAGACTATTTGAACTATGTTTGAAAGAAATTTTACCTGGACCTATAAGTGCTCTTGATGGCTTAAGTGTTGGATGTTTCATGCATGCAATTCATAATAGTTCAACTATGTGCTTATAATTAAAGATCTAAATTTTGGGAGATCTGTTTAAGGCTTAGCATAGTATCGAGAAGTTGTTTAAGCTTGACTTAATGTTAAAGAGGCTACTTGACCTAAATTTGATATCAAGAGAGTCACATAAACCAGATTTAATGTTGAAAGATTACTCATGTTTGATATGGTACCGAGGTAACTGCTCAGATTTGATATGGGATTGAAGGAACACTTAGGTATTTCATACCTACTCAATTTTTTTTATGGCACTAAGGAAATTGTTTAGGTTTTTTATATTGAGGGAGTTGCTCAGATTTTCAGTATCAAAGGAATTGCTTAAATTTTTATATGGCATTGAGGGAGATATTCGAGTTTTCAGTACTGAGGGAGTTACTTGGATTTTTTATATGATATCAAGAGAATTGCTCAGGTTTTTCTTATCAAGGAAGCTACTTGGGTTTTCAATACTGAGAAAATTGTTTGGATTTTTTATACGACACTAAGGGAATTGCTCGAGTTTCTCATGTTGAGGGAGTTGCTTAAGTTTTCAGTATTGAGGAAGCTATTCGGCAAGGAACCTACTTGAGTTTTTCATATCAATGAAGCTACTTGGGTTTTAGTACCAAGGGAATTGTTTGGATTTTTCATGATAAGAAGCTACTTGAGTTTTCAATATTGAGGAAATTGCTCGAGTTTTATTATAAAGGTCATGGTTCTCTTTTCTAAATTTTCTATTGGTTCTTATTATTTTCTTTTCTTCTTTTGATTGATTGGACACCTAGTTTGCTATCCTGAATATTCTACCATTTTTTGATTTTTTAGCTCTTTAATTTGTATGAACTCTTTTTGCTTAGGTCAATTGATCTCGAGTAAGAGATCCTACAAAGTAAATAAAGCTAGCTATGCACAATGAACAAGGAACTGTTAAGTACACTCTAATGCTTAAATCAACGACCACTCAAGAGAAGCATAAATTAGTGTATATCTAAATGAATGATGGTACTTGCTATGTTTTTATAAGTGGATCTCTTGCTTTTAGGTGACCGTTAGCCAATTGGTCAAGTTCCCTATATGCTTACTTTTTGGTTGGTCATTATAGGTTCTTTACTTTTTTTTTTATTAGGCTAGCATGAAATATTACATATCATACTTTCAAACATGTAACTTTTAGGAAGTGTCGAGCCTTTCTTATGGGCTAAAGAGTCAATTGTCTCCTATGCTTTTAAGCTAATTGGTATTTTTTGGGGTATGCTTTGTTCCCTCGCATATAAAGAATATCAATGAGTTAGTATAAAAATGTGTAAACATGTCTTCCTATATCAAATTTCAATAGTAGATTAAATCAATGAGCATGTCATAATTCTTTAAGCAGTAGCATTTTATGTGCTTAGTATTCCTGCAAAGAATATAATCTTCAAAAGTAGTAGGATGAATTATTATAGAGGTAATTCTCATACATACTTAAACATGTTATCTTTTGCATTTGCACATAATGGAGAATACTTGGCACCCACTATACTTATAGTAGCATGCCTCTTATGTGGTTCTCTAAAATGATATTTCGAAGATTTTTAGGAGTATCTTACTCTCATGTCAACAATGGTATTACATTCTAACTATAGTGCTGTAAACATATAGATGCATTTAAGCAATTGTGTGTTAAAGGAGTAGTTTTTATATGAAGTAAAATGATCTAATTTGTCAAACTGATATTCTGCAAGTCACCAAATTTAAGTAATCAAGCTAGCAACATTTGCTTTAGGGATATATAAATAGTTTTATAACCTAACTATTGTGACTTTCTGGTCAAAGAATTGTTTTGGAGCCACAAAGAAAGTGCATTGAGAGAAGTTATCATATAAAAAGTGTATTTGTTGAATAAGCCAAAGAATGTAACCAATCAAAGGCATTATCTTTGTAGTTGTTAGGGACTATGTAATCTAAAGACTTCCATGTCATCATATTTTAGCACCACAAAGCCTAAACAAGAAGACTAAAGTGACAAAAATATAAAAAGATAATTAAAGGTCAATTTTGTATATAGCTCATAGATTAATTGTCCAACTGATATTAGTAGCCCTCATGTAGTTTCACTTTATAAACCAGTGATTAATGCCCCTTACAACGCATGTACTGAAGTGATGCATACAAAGCTTGAAAAAGGTTAGCATTTGGTAGGTGCATGCGATAGGAGAAGATTGTCACGAATAGTGTAACTTACTTGGTATGGCTTGCTGATATCTAATCTTTTTGCCTCATCTATTTGAACTTCGACCCAAATAAAAGGAATTGAGTAGGGGATAATCTTTAAGTACACAACCTGAGCATCAACCTGAGGAGTTGTCTGTCCATCTCATAAGTAAAGCGATAACTAAAATGTTTGATGTATGACGTACACTATCAAGACCGACTTATGCAACGGTTTGGCTTATTTTATTGTTGACACTATAATTAGGCATATCATCAAACATCTTGTGTGTGACTTAAACAAAAGTGTCCTTAGTAGAGAAATTTGTGTGTTCTCATATCAAACATAATTTGATAGCAAAATTAGAGGTTCACAAAGTAAGATAAACACTAGTTAACCACGATAGTTAATGCAACTATGGATTTTATAGCTAAGTAGTGAAGGCTCAATGTATAGTGATAGGTCTGTTTAGTTATTTTAATAAGCACTATGCAACCTTAATCAATATAACTAGTAGAGAAATCAGATTATATATACTAGCAATGTCATAAAGTGAAACATTCATGTAGTTGCAGCCATAGATTTGATTGAGGTTTGCACTTAATATGATTGAATTTGGAGTTCACAAAATAACCTTTTAGATGATGTTGGCAAAAATTAAAACTTTGGCAATCACTAAAAAGCTGATGCCTCTTATAGTGTTACTAATGAGAACAAAATCAACCTTTCTAATATGGAATACCTTTTGATTCACTTCAGAAACAAGGAATTGCTCATCTTTCCTTCATTTAGAGGTTTATTTTACCACTTGCACTAGAAAGTAATGATATCTTTTCTCATGGAAAGACTAGGACTAGAAAGACATTAGCCTTTAGTGTTTTTATTATAAAACACCTCCATGATGATGCAAAAACTTGAGATATTTTTAAACATTTTTGTATAAATGGAATTTTCTTCAAATTTTGAAGTTAATGATGAGATTATGCTCTGTAGTTATTACTTGATCTGCATGAGGATCTTGATTTTTGGACTCTATTCATTTTCGACCTACCAATCCATGTCTATCTTCTATCAGATCATTGTATGTGTAAAAGAGGATGCGGTCATGAATAGTGACATCCCACCCAAGCCTGTGAATTAAGAACGTTATTCATAAGAGAAATTTGATTTTTAAGGCTGCCATTTTTGGACCTTTAATATCCATAGAGGTATCAT
Source organism: Saraca asoca (assembly GCA_026873985.1). Lineage (NCBI taxonomy): Eukaryota > Viridiplantae > Streptophyta > Magnoliopsida > Fabales > Fabaceae > Saraca > Saraca asoca. The sequence goes on along the minus strand of JANHAO010005707.1, from coordinate 1,028 downwards.
GGAGTTTCTTTTTTGGATGCCTCCATTGTTACAACTATCATAAAGAATTTGGTTGAGTATTCTTCTTTTGCTTTTTCGTGGTGATCATTTGTAGCAAACGGTTAGTAGAGCGAGATTGTCAATACATGTTTGGGTAAGTAAGGCACGGAAAATTTCAATGACAAATCTTGACCTTTAAGATCTACAAAAAGATAAGTGATCAGAATCAAAACTTTAGAGAGCAATTAGAGGTTAAGTTAGTAATATTGTAAAAGAAAATGTCAAATGTGAGTAAAAGTGAATACCCTATAAAAAAAGTGTATACTTTGGTTAATATAAAGAAGTTGTGCATAGACTGATGTGATAATAGGTGATTTAATGAACAATCATGATTGCAGACATTTATTATTTAATAGGGATGATAATGGGTCGGGGTCCGATAGACCTAACCCAAATCCAATTAAGATCTGCCACTTCGCATCCATTAAAGATCCAACAAGACAAAACTCAATTACCTTTTTGGATTTGTGTGAAATTAGAAAAATATAATTATGAATTTTTTTAAATAAAAAAGAAAATTATAAAATAATTTCTTCCTATTGATAGTATTTAACTTGTTATAAAGTATATTATTTAAATGGATCTAATATGATATCAAAAAAAGCTCAAGACCCATTGAATATTTAATAATTAGATAGAAATTCATATAATTAAATAGTAGATCTAATTTAAATATAAATAGTTGGATAAATATTTATAAAAAAATTGACTTATACTGAGTGGATATATAATTGGATATTTTGGGGTTTAGCCGATAGTCTATGGATCAATCTACTACATGAAACTTCATTTGTTTTAAATCCCGGCGAATTGGATTGGTCTACTATAGGCCGATGTGCCTTTTTTAGCCAATTGTCTATTTTGGATTATATGATTTAACTTAATTTAAGAATTCCTCTCTCACTCCAAGTTAATTTATTTATTGCAGGTTTAACAAATTCACAATATTCTAAATATCCTTTTGTAAATTATAACACTAAATACTCAAG
>JANHAO010005706.1:0-22297 GCA_026873985.1 Saraca asoca | reverse complement strand
TCCCATCATATAAAGGGATGTTTGGGAGCTTGAACCTGTGGGGGAGGGGCTCCGCCTCGATCTCATGGGATAGAGGGGTTCTCTCCTCGTGAGACTCGCAATTCTTATGAGAGGAGGAATTCTTTTCTAGCTGTTCCATCCTCTGGAGCAATTCCTCAACCCTTTGATCTCGAGGGCTTGACCGGTGGTTGGGGTCTTTTGTTCCCGCTTTTGACGATGGTGCCGGTTGGAGGTTCTGTGCCTCGAGCTGCGTTCATCATTAGCTATGCTGTGACTTGTTTGTCCATTGTTGTTGGCTCCTTTGGACCCTCCACTTTGATGTGGTTCATCTTGCTGAGCATCGCTTCTTTCATTTTCGCCATTCTTTTGAAGTCGACAAACTTCAGACCTCGGTTATGAATTCGAGGGATGGGATCGACGGGTTTGTTGGGACTCGATCCTAGTTTGTAGACCGTGTCGGGTTCCTGTGTGGCAGCGCTCATTTTCTGAGGTATTCACTTCCCTTTGCCCTGGTCTGCCTTGGTTGTGGGCCTGTGACAATGTTTGAACCGCATTGGCCAGTTGCTTCATGGCAGGCTCCAGGGCCTCTTGGCATCTATCGAGCACGTCTTGGCACTGTTGCCAAGTCTGTATGTCGCTGGTTTCGGGGCCTCCTTCCTAAGTAGTTTGGCCTGCTGCTGTCTTTGGCTTTCCAGTCGACCAGTGGAAGTCTGGTCGTTCCCCATGGTTTTTCTTCTAGCCATCTCACTTAACTCGATTTTTCAGGGGTCCAAGATAAAAATGTGCAGTGGGGGCCCTCCTTCTAGTGCCAAAATGTTAACACCGAAATCTGGTTAACTGGATTACTTGGTTATGCTCCCCTGAGTGGTTCGGCAAATGCCAATGTAAGGCCCTTACGTCCACTGGTTCTTTTTATTATTGATTCTCAGATCTCCTTTTTCTTATTATGCCCCCTTATTTATAGTGAGAGAGGAGGTTACAAACGTAATTCTATTTGATCAGCAAAATGATCATTTCCGTCATCTGCTGTATTTAATGCTGGTCGCCGGTGCAATTAATGCTGGACAAATCGTTGCCGGTTTACCGGGGAGCTGATATGTATTGTTTGGGACTTGAGCTGTCAACCTTCTTGTCGTGTGTCAGATGGCTGACTGGGCTTGAGATTGTCTTCTGAAGCAGCGAGTCGAGGTCCCACGGACGCTGCCTTTGTTCTTGTGGAGTCGTTTCACAACATCGGCTACTATGGAGATAGTTTTTCATTTCCTCACATCATAACGACTTCTTCAGGCCAGCGATCGTGACGCTTTCCCAATTTGAACTGGATTTCCCCTCGGTTCCCATTTGGGCTTCTTGTGCGAGCGCTACCTAGCGCGTTTTAATGATACCTACAATAGAAAGTAGTGAATATGGACATGAAAAAGATGACATGCCCTTAGTAAGCAAGAAATAGGTGATATTGCTCAAAGAAAAGAGAAATAGAGAAAAGAGAAAAGCTTCTCCACAAAAAAGAAACTAAAATAAGACTAAATATGTATTTACATGTCTTGAATGTAAAAACCAAGACATTTCAAACTAGACTGCCCTGTGTTTCTAAAGAGACAGCTAGAGAATGAAAGGAAGAAAAGGAAGTTGTTCTCCAAGAAATCCAACTTAGCCATTTGGGAAGATGAACAAGTTGATTCTAGATAAGAAGAAGAAGAAGTAAAGGAAGAAGCCTTGTTTTGCCTCATGGCTAAAATAGATGATCATGAGGTATTTGAGAATCAATCTTTCTTTTACTTGAGTGATGATGATAGTGATAATGAGATTAATGATTTATGCATTAAACTTTATGATGCATTGATAAAAGCTAAGAAAGATTTGAAGCATGCTAAAATAGAAAAAGAAAGTTTTCTTGAGAAAATTAAGCAAGTTGAAAAAGAGAACAATGACTTAAGTGTTTTAGTTAAAAATTCAAGTGAAAGTAAAGTTTGTGATCAAAGTGAGACTTATAAATCTCAAATAGATACATTGACCAAAGCTTTACAAGGATTTACTAACAGCAATATAGGATTGAACAACATGTAACAGAATCAACAAGTATTTTAAAATAAGACTAGTTTAGGATATAAACAGCAAAATGAAAGGACATAACCTACTTTTACTATAATCATAAAGGACATCATATTAGATATTGCCCATATAGGAATCGAACCTATGATTTAAAACCAAGTGAAAATTAATTTGGTTACCTGAAGCAATTACCTAAGGAAATTTTGCTATGTTTACTAACAAATATGGACTCAAGATCCATTGGGTACCATAAATGCAAGTATGATTTCTGTTTTGTAGGTTTGTGGGAGACAAGGAAGCGACTCATAATTTTTGGACAGAGGTTGCTCTCACCACATAGCTCAGAAAGTTAAACCCCACTTAGAAAGTGATATGTCAACCACTTTTCAGTATTTTGTAATTTTTAACTTTTATGCTTGATGATATGATTCCTTAACAAATTCTAACTTAAGCATAAGAGATTTTCCTAAGTTTGTTTCATAGGTACTTGATATGAAATTTGAGGTATAAAAAATTTTGAATTGATCACTACTAATAAATATATCATTTGTTACAATTTTGAAACAAAGCTACATGAAAACTGATTTTCGGACTCTCTTAATCAAGTCTAGAATCAATTCAAAAATTTCCAAGATTTTGCAAAGTTTCTAAATCAATTCATGAATTAATTCACAACTTAAAAATTCTATGAATTGATTCACTAATCGATTCACAAAATTTTTAATCTTTCAAGATGTTTAAAATTCTTGCAAATTTTAATAAACCTAAATGAATCAATTCCTAAATTGATTCGAATAAGAATCTTGATGAGCAAAATTGATTCCAAAATCGATTCAAAACCTGATGTATAGAAGAATCATTACCTCAGGGGGAGCAAGATACTATTTTGTATCTTTGAATTCCATTACCCCTATTATATGGTCTAGATTTTTAAATTTTGTTATTGTATTTTGCTATTATTGAATTCTATATTACTTTGAAGTTTGGTATCATAATATTTGGATTATACATTTTGATTTTATCATACATTTTAACATGTTTTTTGGTATATTATTCTTAATGATGCATTATTACTTTTTGATAGGCCAAAAAGGGGAGAATAAAGAGATTTTAGATAAGAACTTAAAGGGAATAATAAAGAGATTTTAGATAAGATCATAAAAGGAATAGTAAGAGATTTTAGATAAGATGTTATACTCAATTCAAAAGGGGTAGTAAATAAGAAGATGAGTTTGGTATATAAGTAAAAGTCAATTTAAAAAGGGGGAGTAAAAATTGAAAGTAAAGTGTATAAGAAAAATTGGCAGATTTTATTAAAATGAGATTTTAAATTTTTAAAAACTTTATTTTAGATTTTCAAAATTCTTTGACAGATTTTAGTTTTTTTCTTCAAAAACTTTGATCCTTATCTAAAATTGTTTGTTACCATTAAAAAGGGGGGAGATTGTTAGCCTTGCTAGGGAGATTGCTTTGCTATCATAAATTTCTTTAGTTTTGATGTTAAAAAACAATTTCATATGCTTAACGTTTATTGATTGATTGCAGGATCAAAGTATGTGATTTAAGAGATCCACATTAGATTTAGCAATTTCTTTTATTTTAGTTAGGATCTTTTGTAAGTGTGTTCTCATCCATTTTGATCTAACCAAATAAGCTCCTTAATATAGATAAGTTGAGATAGAAATAAATCAATTAAAATGAGTTAAAACTAAATATTTTTAAAACTAAGTTTTCAAATGTTCTTTCATAAGTACAAGTTTTATAAAAACTATTTTTCACTATGTAAATCGATTTACGAATCGATTCATACTAAAAATCTTGTGAAACTGTATATAAATCAATTCAGTAATCGATTCATGAATAATTGTTTTGAAAAATGTTTGTGATCAAAGTTTAAAAATTTTCCTTCATTAATTAGGTAATCAATTCATGACCTATTCACATGATAGTGTGCATTAATTTCATCAAGAAGTTCTTTATGATATTTATAGACAAATTGATTAACAAATCAATTTATAAGTTGGTAACTGCTCTGAATCAATTCACAACTTGAAAGTTAGTTATTTTTCAAATGTTGGTTGCCACACTATAAATACCACCTAACCTTATTTCAAACTTAATCTTTTGATAACTATTTCATATCTTCAAGTTTAAAAAATAGAGAGATAATATAGCTAAAGCAGATTTATTACTAGCTCATCAAATTTGATAAGATCAAAGATTCTTGGATCAAATTGGTGAAGAACACAATATAGATAATTAAGATTTTGATCTTACTTCCAAGTATTGGATTTCTTTCTTAATTCTTGTTTCAATTTTTAGATTTCTAGGTTGATAGAAATCTGAGATACAAAGGAAGAGGTTGATCTTCCTTTTGCTTCTTCTTTAATTGTGAGGTTAATCATAATTAGTTGAAGGTGTAATGAATTTTGGTAGCATTTTCTAAAATTATGAGGTTGATAATAGTTTGTAGGAGGTGAAAGAATTTTTATATCTAAATAGGTTAGCAAAAGCCCAGTTAAATCTTATGTATAAATTAGTTAGCAAAAACCTAGTTAAATCTTGTATTTAGGTAATAAAATTGACCATCTAGTTGAGGATTTGGTCCAGTGGATGTACACTTCAATTGTAGTTTTCAATTAAAGTGAAACCACTTTAAAAATCCTTGCGTTCTTTATTTTTATTGCAATTTATTTTGCTGCATTTAATTCTTACAGCATATATACTCTAGTTTAATTGATTAATTGTTCAACAATTCAATAATATATCTAAACCAGTGACTGCAATTGAATTTTTGATATCCAATCAATATACTCTAATAATTTTGTTCTAAGACTTTTGCTGTTGTAAAACTAACTAGAATCAAGATCTAAAGAACAATATTTTTGGGACCAACAATTGTCTCTAAGCAATTCAATACGCCAGTCACATTTCAAAATGAGGGTGTGACAAATAGAGGTTTGTGGTCTTCTTTTTTTTTTTTTCTGTAAAATGTGTTCCATTGACATCTAAATTTTATTTATTTCTTTGCATTGTGTTAACAAGTATTTTTCTAGGGGTACTTTTAGAGCTTAACGGTGGAAGGACAAAGTGAGAATTTGGATTTTGTACATATGAAATGAAATAATATCTATCATATTAATATTCTATTTTAATCACTTGAATATCTTGCTCCTACTCTTTCCATTTTTTTTTATAGATAGATAATATATATTTCTCTGTCACTCCTTACATATTTATATAGATAGCAAGGTAGAAAAGTAGGTGGGAAAAAGAGCTTATGCTAAACAAAGTATAAATTCATCAGTGACAGCCAAAGTCAGTTAAAACTAGTTCTTGATTATTTTTAGCAATCCTTATGTGTTACAAAAGCTATTTCATATGAAGAAATGGGTGGATTATTTGTGTACATGTTTCAATGGCCAAGACTATAGACAATTATCCAACATTATTATTAACAATCATTGACCATTGATAAAAAATTTTGTGACACCTTTTCTTGTTATAGTTGGCAATAGCCAATTTTGTCACTAATAAATTTTTTTATGATTATATTTTGTTTTATTGATGGCCATGATCATCAATAATTATGTTTTTTTTCTTGTAGTGTGCTTGTAATGCCACCTAGATTTTTCATTTCTTGACACCATAATGCTTGGGTTTATTTTGTTGAAGTAACTATCTAGCCTTTGCTTATAGGTTGAGATATTTTGTATTGCACTATAGATGAGCAAAACAAATGTAATATTTTGCACTGAATGCTAACAAGAACTAGTTAGTATAACCACATTTATTTTTATGTATTTATTATTCTTGAATTAGTTTGTTTACTATTATTTTTTTTCTGGTGTTTACTAGTTTAGTTTGTAATTATTTTTCTAGAGTAGTTTGAATTTGTTTTATGTTCTTTCTTGTAACCAGAAGGTTTGTTATATGATGAATAAACAAAACAAAATGTGACAAAGATAGGATAGATGTTTTGCTATTTGACTTTCCAACAAATTTGGGTTGAATAGAAGATAAATTATATTGTATATACTTTTTTTAACATATCCTCAAAGAAATTATAGAAAGCTCTTACAAAGTGAAATCAATTTATAGGAATCAAGTGCTAAAATTACCTTTCCCTACCCTAACCCCTCATCACTACTATAAAATGCAAAAATGACATCACTAAATACATATTGGATAATAGGAATTCTGACATATATATGAGAGGTGGTATTTTTGTAAATATGATGAAAATTAAAATGTCAATTGTTATTAAAAAATTGACATAATTTTCAATTAATTTTTTGTTTGAATAAAAAAAATTAAGATATCAATTGTTATGAAAAACCAATGTCTAATCTTTTGACATTAGTTGGATTTTAGGAACTAATGTAATTTCAAATTAATTTTAGTGTCCATTATTTTAGACACATTAGGACTAACTAGCTTCTTAGAATCCCCATTCTTATATGTCCAGTTAGCTTCAAGTATTGTAACTTTAAGCCTCTACCTCCTTCTCTATTTCACACCATGTTGTGTTACTTCTCTATTTTCTTCATCATTATGTTACATTTCATTTTCTTCATTTGTCTTTTCTTCTAGTATGGGTCCCTGAGGTGTTTCTTCCTCTCTTTCAAACTCATTATCATCTAAGTTGCCCTAATCCTAGTTCTCATCATACTCACTATCTTCTTGTTCTTCCAATTCAAGAAATTCTTCATCACTTTCACTAGATTCTTCTATTTCTTCCACTTGAACATTATCTTCCAACCCATTACCATCATTCTCATATTAAACCCAACTTCAACAACTACATCATCTTTAGCACCATTCTCAGTAGAAGCATCACCAATAGCAAATGCATCACCTGCGCAAGGAATGGTCCCATCTTCAAGTAAATTAGGATAATCAACATAATGCTCTACATATACTTCCATACATTCATGACCCTTGGAACTACAATCAACACTCTTACATTGTCATCACCCAAAAAAGATCTTCTCTCGACTTCTAATATTTATCCTAGACCTTTTTACCACAGAGCTCTGTATAAATTATAATTGAGAAAACCAACTAGTTGGCTCACGGCAAAAAAAAAACATAATTAGTCTCCAATTATTTTCTTAATCTAATTAACTTTTCCCTTAACATATTTTAATAACAAAATTTCCCCCATGGTGAATGACAAGGCCAAAAAACTATGTTTTTGTTACTCTACAATGTCGCAAACAATTTAGTTATAAATATTACTTGATATCTTAATTAATCATTATTCAATAATAAATTAATATTAATAAAAATAAATAAAATTATTAATTAATGTAATTTTTTTCATTATTTCTAATGATCAATGTCAGCCAAAAAGGAATGAATATGTTTTCTAAAAGTATGATTCCAAACACAAAAGACAACAAACAATAGGGGGCCACTATCTGTCTACATGTGCATTTTGTAATAGCTTCACAAAACCTTAAAAATTTCTAAGCTACTACTGCAAAATAAAGAACCCCACCCACCACTTTCACTTTATAGTAATACATCATGCCAACTTGTAAACAAAAGCACATTCCAAGTTTTATGAAAAGTATTACTAAGCTTATGGGAATCCCAATGCTTTTTTGGAGTAGGTTTAAACTTTTTCTTATGCACATAACAATTGCTAGAATTAGTTTTGAGGTGAATCAATAAGGCAATCTCATTCTGCTCTTTCTTTAGTATCTCTTCTTCAACAACACACTTAGTGATAAGTTCATTAATGGTACAAGATTCATTCAAAGTGTTATGGATAGTCTTAATTTAAGTAAACTCACTAGGCAAAGAGTTTAGGACATGAGAAACAAGGAAGTTATCAAGCATTTCAATATTTAATTCTTTAAGTTTGGATCAAAGATGAACCATTTTCAAAATGTATTTCCTGACACCCCCAATATTATCATAATTCATAGCAGTAAGTTCTCTCATTATGTATCCAAATTTAGCATTATTAGACACTTGATATCTCTCACTTATCTCCTTAAGCAAAGCTTGAGCATTGACATTCTCTAGTAATTCACTCAACAAGTGTTTAGAAACAGACCTTTTATGGCTATTAGATTATGCCTATTAGACCTCTCCGACTTAGCATAATGTTCTTTATGCTCAACTATGTTATTAGCAGAAGGTCGATTAAACTTATCTTCATGTAGTGCCAAATCAATATCAGCAATTTTCAAGGCAAACTTGATATCCTACTTCCATTTATTAAAGTTGGATCTAGATAAAACTTTAATGGTAGTAGTATTGTTATTTGTAGCAAATGAGGTTGTACATAGCAATAATAATGTAGCTTGTCAGGTCACATGGGCAATATATGCAAATATATATCATAGCTTGTTAACAAGATTAGTTATTTAATCAAAAAACCAAGCACATGACATACACACTACCATTTGAGCAGAGTGTGCAACATGTAGTAAGTTCTCTTGATACAGGACAATCAATGGGGAGCCAACATAAATTTTAGACTATTATATTTTTCTCAAATATGCCTTGTCCAATTCCCAATAATAACATACCATAACTCCTTTGGGCAGTTGATTGTATGCAATAATTAAAAAAACTTTTTATTTTCAATTTTGATCTTACAACATGATGAAAAATTTTACGAATTAATATGAAAAAACCACTTTGGTAATAAATATTCACATCAACACACAATTTTTCATACTAAAATTTAATAAAAATGCCTAAAACAAACTTAATATACTTTAACAACATGTAAGCAAAAATGATTAGTCCAATATGAGATACCAAACAAAATGCATCTTTACCAACCATTAAACAAGTCAAAATTGCATTCTTAAGCACAATTTCATACACATACAAAACAAGGAAGACAATCATACTCCCACTGATTTTAAGATATATACATTAGTCAACTTTATTTATCTAGAGAACCTACTACATATAGCACATGCAAAATAGGATTTGAGTTTGCCCTGGGAATTGTCAATATTGATTTGGCATTGCATGGAGATAAGCCTAATAGGTCTATTGCTGATAGCATAATTGAGTAGAAAGAACATTATGCTAAGTGGGAGAAGTCTAATAGGCTTTGTCTAATAGCCATGAAAGGGTCTATTCCTAAACATTTTTTGAGTAGATTGGTAGAGATTGTCAATACTAAAGCCTTGGTTAAGGCAACAAATGAGAGATACCTGGTGTCTAACAATGTAAAGTCTGGATTCCTAATAAGAGAACTTATGACTATAAAATATGATAATATTAGGCATGTCAAGAAAATAGCATGTTCAACATTGAAATGAAACTCATATCCTTTCCTAGTTAATGAAATATATATATATATATATATATATATCAAATTCATCCTAAAAGATGGTACATAGAAAACATCATTTAAAGTGATTTCAAAACATGACTCTAAAATCACCTAATTTTTCCTACATATTTTACTTCTACTTCAACATCATTTCCTACTTTCAACTTAGCTTCTTTCACATTTGATTTCCTTTTGCTTACAAATTCCTACAAGGAATACAAATTTTTTTTAGAGTGCCTACCTCATACAACGTCAATACATATGTGTAAAGATTAATCACTATATTTAGTTACATGATAGAGAAAGACCTAACTATAGGTAATATATATATATATATAAACATATCATCCTAATAATATAAAATTCCTAACACTCACTTTTACTCAAATATTATTACGTATCAAGTGTACTTTACATGTCACGAGAGAACAAGTGAGCATAAATTTTAATTTTCTTTTTATTTTTTTATTCCAATTTAAATTATAAATAGAACATATATATTTATCTATTGTAATAATAATTATTTATTTAAATTATCTATAACTGATTTTTAATTTTATTATTAAATTTTTAATTTATTTTAAATTTTTTGAATTATCAAATAATATTTTGATTTTAAATTTTTAATATTTGAATTATTTATTTATTTAGGAAATGAAATTTTGGTATTTTAATATTATTGAAATGATTTTCAACTTAGAATTTGGTGATTTTATATTTACATATTAATATTAAAAATAAAAGTTCAAAATATTTTAATATTTCAATGAGTTATATAATTTAAAATTTAAATAATTTTAATAATATATCCTTTAATTTTTAAATTATAAACTACTTTGATAAATATTATATATATCCTCATTCTTTATAAAAATCATCTATTTCAAAAAAAATTATTTAATAAAATTATTTACACCCGATTATCAATCTAAATTTATTAAGTGATTTCAATTAAAATTATTTCTATGTATATTAAATAATTTATATATAATAAGTAATTAATTTATATTAAAATAAAATACTAATTAATACATTATTAGTAATATCTATTTATAATTTGGTAGATAATATCTATATAAAAATTTCTACTCTTTAAATTTTCATATTATCTTCAAATATCAAATACAAAATTTGATATTTTATAGTTTCATATTTTAAAATTTTTATTACTTTTGAGTACTTATCACAATTTTAATTGAACATATTTTAAAACTTCATAAACAAATATTTCTAAAATGCATATTTTTTTAATAAAATATATTAATTATAATAATAAATAAACTCTTATTAATTAAATAATTAAATCTTTAGGTATAAAGTAATTAATTTAAATTTTTTAAACAAAATAATTTATAAATAAATTTACCTAAGTATTAATATATTAAGAAAACATTTTTGAAGAAATGAAAAAATTTAAATGACAAATTTAGCTAATTTGAAATATTAATGAAACAACTTTATTAAATTAAAAAAATTAGTATTTCTTTACAATTAAGACAAATATAATTATACTTATTACATAGTTATTTAATAGATAAAAATATAATGATAATTTATTAATATTTAAATATATTATATTTTATAATCTAAATTCATATTACAAATTACCATCAAATAAAATTATTAAATATCTGCATTGCATGAGGTACAAGCTAATATATATATATATATATATATATATATATTTACAATTTGACATAACATTTAATTAGAAAAATCCAACCTGCTAATATACACTTAAAGAAACCGGGTGGATTTTAAAATTATGTTGAGCATAAAACTAATAGGAGTCATATTTGTAAGTTCTCAAGAGAGGTGTTTTATGAAATAGAAACACCAATATTAAGGATAGGAATAATTCTAAATCATCCAAAACAATGCACCCGATTTATATGTGCATAAAAATAAAACATTGTTATTAATATGTATTTTTGTAATTTTCTCAAAAAAATTTATATTTTTTTTCAAAATATTATAATTTTTCATAAAAATAAAATTTTTGATAAAATTTTTGTTAGTAGAATTGTAATTTTTTTATTTATTTGTTACAAATAAATTCTCTATAAATTCATAATTTTTTGTAACTTTTGACTCATATATATATATATATATCTGTAATTTTTTTTTCTAGAAAAGTAACATCTTTCGGTAACTAAAATGTATTATTAATTTAATAAAGGACAAGTAATCACTTGTTAAGAATAATTGAAGACATAAATTTATTAGGACGAATACATAGTTTAGATGAAACAAATTCAAATTTTATTTTAGACAAGAAACTTTCCTCTTACTAATTTTTTTCAACAAAAAATGAAGATAATAGTAGTCTCACTGATAATTTATGTTTTACTATTTCAATTCACTTCTTAGCTCCGTTTGTTGGGTTTTCTAAGGAATATTCCTTTGTCTAGAATAGTGTTGTCTTTTGTGTTACATGTTATTTATAATTATAGACATAATATAATATAAATATTCTTGGTTTAAACTTTAAAACAATGTTATTTTGGCATTAGATATAATACATTCCAAAAATATAATTTTAATTTTTTGATTACACATCCTCCTAGAAGGCAACCTCTTCGAAATAAAACTTCTTGAAATGTCTCTTATATAGGATATTACACATCCTTCTGGAACTTTTGGAAGGCAACCTTCCAGAAAATACTCTTCTAGGACAATAGGTTTCGAGGTAGTTAGATAATTTTTTCATCTTCTATCAACAATTGCCAAGACTTTTTCTTTCATTGATTTCTTTTCCACCTTGTGACATCATGCTTTGCCTCTTTAATTTGATTTGGAGAGGTTTGATTTTCTGATTTGATTGAAGGGGTAATGTTTTTAGTGATTGGCACCTCAGAGACTTGACAACTATCCACCCTACTTTCCATAATAGCAGTAGGGTATTCCCCTTCCTTTTTTTCTAGAAGATAATGTTGCATGAACTTTATCAAGCTTAGTGCTAGAAGATAATGCCCATAAGATATCATTTGACTTGGAAGAAACAACTCATATAAACTTTGGTTGTCTTTTATTCTTACTGACAAAAGTTGGCCAGTCATCTCCTATCTCATCTTTTGACTCTAATGAAGATAGCCAAACTTCACGGTCATCCATCATTGTCTCATGAAGAGATGGACCATACTAGTTTGCCTTATTAACTATTCCCACATATGCATAGACCATGGTTGTTTCACTATCCATTTGGAATTCCACTAGAATTGCACCTTTTAAAAGAAGAGCAATGGGATAGTTTAACTGATAGGATGATGCCCACTTTAGGAATTAGAAGATCTACCAGTAAAACACCATTTCTTTCTTAAAAGATGTTTTAACATCTATTGAGACTAGAATAGGTTCCATGATCCTAAGCTAATCATACCAACATTAGTAGAAGTCATACCCTTTTTGGAATCAAGCTTTATCTTTCCATCCCTTTCAAGATTCAAGATTATCCCTTTGAGGATGAAACACTTTTGGACCATGACTAACTATCTAATGATACCTACAATACTAATAATAGTCAATTTTACTCATTTCTTCTTGACACCTAGAGGCTAAAAGCTTAATTAGATTTTGTTTTAGCAATTGGTCAAGGATGTTGGGAACTTCTAAGTTGGTAATGGTTATTCCTTTTGTTTAAGTTACTTTAAAGTAAACTTAACCTTGTCTTGGTTTTGGTTTTTTTAATCTTTTGGGTTTAATATTTGACTTATTCTTGGAAGATTTGTATTTTCAAGTCATGAGCCCTGATTGCCAATTCCTCAAAGGTACATGGCATATTTCCTTTGAGACTATAAGGTAATCCCTAATGCATGCCTTGGACATACATGTCAATGAAGGATGCTTCACTAACTGGTTCATTGTAGCCTAAGATGAGATTTCTCTAGCATTATTTCCTTTAAGACTATAAGGTAATCCCAAATGCATGCCTTGGACATACATGTCAATGAAGGATGCTTCACTAACTGGTTCATTGTAGCCTAAGATGAGATTTCTCTAGCGTTCAATGTAATCGATGACAGGTTCATCTTTTCTTTGTTTTGTTGTAGCTAATTCTATGAGACCAACCATATGGCTAGTGCTATAGAAGTGTGTAAGAAATTTCCATTCTAGCTAGTCCCAATTGTTTACCAAACTTGCTAGAGAATCAGTGTATCAGTCAAAGTTGAAACTTTTAAGGGATCAAACGAACTATTTTACCATCAAATCCCTATAGATTCCAGAATTGTTGCATGTTTCAATGAAATAAGTAACATGCTACCTTGGATTTCCTTTTCTTCCAAATTATTGAAATTTTAGAGGTTGGTATCCCAATGTTATACACATCTCATCAACCCTCCGAGGATATGATTTCGTATAAACTGAAGAGGATTATGGGGAGCTTCCATTTAGGCTCGGATTGTGTTCACAATCATGTGTTGGAGTTGCTGGACAAATAATAAACCCATAAAGATTTTCTTAGAATCTCAGAAGGCATCTTGAATAACCTTTTGGTCCTATTTTTTTTCTTTTTTTTTCCAAGGATTCCAACTCATCCTTCTTAGGAGGGGTTTTATGTCCTTTTGAGCCAAAAGAGTCTCCCCTAAAAATAGCTTGTCACTTCAATTGAGTCAAAAGAGCCTCAATTTACTTGTCTTTTTCTTAAACAACCTTTGTTAAATTTTCAATGGCTTAAGCCATTTTTTGGAAATGGTTTTTTGAGGACTCTACTTTGATAGTCATGACTGGCATGAAGTCTTCCAATTTATTAGAGGTTTAATCAATCCACCTCTTCTTTAAGGACTTGAAAATAGTTTATGACTTAGTGCTTGAGTCTAATGTTAAGAACGACATGTCACTTGCTACCCTTGTGGATGAAGGATAGTAATTATCACTTGTCCTTTCGAAAGTAACAACCTTTTTTTCCATGGTTGGAAAACTTCACCAAAGGAAGCACCAATGTAATTTTTCTAGCCTTGTATTAAGGATGACATTTTCATGAACACACACATGTCCTCTATGTTTTTCATGGCAGAAATTTTGTGCTTTGAATATGAGATTTGGACTTTGATTTAGGGCTAACCTTTCATTTTAACATGAAATATGAGAGGAAGAGTCATGCCAAAAATTTCTAAGCACAAATTTTGTGTATTAAATTACATAAATATTTTTTGTAAATAAATTACAATTTGAATTCCTCAATTTGTAGAAATTCTCTCTCTCTTGTAATCATTTGATTAACTTGTCAATTTCACTAAAGGTGTGGGGCCTTTGGGCTTGATCTCATTCTTCAATTTAAACATGAGTCCTTCTAATTTGATGAAGAAGAGGGCCTTTGTGCTTAATCTCTACTTCAATGGGAAACTTGGAGTCACCATCTTGAAGGTTTCATTTGATTTCATGAAGATTTTGAATCCTAAAAGAATTTTTTATTATAAAAGCTTTTATTCTTGATTTATTAAAGAATAAAGCATTGTGCGTGATTTCTTAAAGCCTAGAAGACCTTCGCCTAGAAGGCTTTTACGTAGAAGACTTTCACTTGGAAGGCTTTTGCTTGGAAGGCATTCCACTAGTCTTTTCTAGGCATATTTTTCTTTCTCCCTTTTTTCTTTTCCTTAGAAAACTTGAAGACTCCTTTGATGGAAGCATTTGAGATTTTATCTCATTGGCTATAGAAGCTTTGTGTCTTTTATGGTTTTTTCCTTTATTTAAAAGTTGAAAACTTTTCACTTTGAAGTACTTGAGATTTTATCTTATTAGCTATAGAAGCTTTCATCTTGTCTCTTGAATATTTGAATACTACTCAATGGGAAAGCATTTGAGAGTTTTCTCTCTATGCTCACAAAAGTTTATGTCTCTGATATTTTCTTAAAAGGACTAGAAGATGTAAAGACTACCCTGTGGAAAGCACTTGAAAGTTCTCTCTCTTTACTTATAGAGGTTATGTCTTTTATCTTATTCTTAGAGGGGCCAAAAGATGTGAAGGTCACTCTGTAGGAAAATACTTGAGAGTTTTCTCTCTTTACCTACTGAGGTTTATGTCTTCTATCTTTTTTTCAAAAGGGATTCAAGATGTAAACACTCTTCTGCAAGAAGCATTTCCTTTTTATTACAGAAGGTCTTTTCCCCCTTTTTCATTTGTGAACCCCCAACCTATTTGTAGACTTGATGGGAAGGTACTTGATTTAATGGGCTAAGTTAGATCCTATTATGGGCAAAATCCGGTATCACGAAATAGGTCGGAGAAGACCTTGCAGCAAATCAAGTCCAAGAGAAAAGACCCTAACTCATTAGGCCACTATTTACACTAGTAGAAGAACGAGGGAGAGTCCCAACTCACTAAGTAGTGAGATCCAGCTCGTATCTCGCTATACATGAACTCATATTGCCAAAGGTGAACTCACGAAATTTGTCCTCGCTGGCTGAAGATAGCAGTGACCCCAAGCTAGATGCAACCTGTGAAATGAGGCACTTTGTCCAGATAAGAGCTCAGCGAAATGGAGCACCAGACAAACTTACGTTAGCTCACAACTTCAGCAGATAAGAGGGGCCCACCCGTAGAAAGTAATCTACAAAAGCCAGACTATAGAAGTTCATATTATCTTGTACATTTAATGCTTGATATAATATATTTACAACATATAAAGTTATATTTGTAACCTCCTAGCCTCTATAAATAGGAGGGAGAAGACCACTGTAAGCAACTCTAAGTTGAAATATTGAAATTCTATAAAAACCTCTTTAGAAGTTATAACATTACTGTGGATGTAGGATCTAGTACTACCTGGATTTGGCCGAACCATGTTAAAATCCTGTGTTCCTTATTGTTGTTCTTCTTCCTCTTGTCTTTTTGCATCTATTAATTGTATGTGTAATTAGATTGTAGTTTGAGTCTCAGAAGAACCTCTTTAATTGGCTAGATTGTGGCAGAACCAAAATTTACCATCAACATTTTTGGCTCCGTCTATGGGGACTTATCGGTTTTCTAGTTCATTTTTTGCTACTACAATAGTAAGAGGAAGAGCCACTAGAGCTTTGAACGCATTAGTTAATCCCCTAGAGGGCTATGTGTCCACAACGGACTCTTCCACTACTCTTGTCATAAGTGTTACTTTTAGCTTGCCCCCGACTAACTCTTTTCAACCTACTATTGTTGCTAACAACGTTGATGGAATGCAAACCTAGCTTCAATGCTAAGAGAGATTGGAGAATATGATGGGAGAGCTTACTAGAGCAGTCATAATGCTAGTGTAAGCACAAGCTCAAGGTGTGCAAAGGTAGACTAAGATTGTGACACCCGGGAATGTTCACCAGTAGTAAGTTGGATATTCGAGTAGGGTCAATCAAGAGAATTCCCCAGCTCACCATTCACAAGAATAATCTCCAAGTCACAACTCCCGCTACCATGAGGGTCAAAGGGTCCAACAATCCTCTAGCCAACAGTCTGGGGCACGGGACCTGTTGTTGGAAGTGTTGTATCAAAAGATGAACTAGTTGGAAGAACATCTTCGAGTTCCTAATAACCAAGTTCACTACGAGAATAGGTCATTGTTCTCTATAGAGATTGAAGCTCACTCCCTCCCCCTCAAGCTCAAAGTCCCTACGATTCCTTTGTACAATGGGGACATTGATCTTCATGACCACCTGGATGCATTCAATGTTCAGATGGATTTGCAAACAGTCGATCTTCCGGTTAAATGCTAGGTTTTCCTTGCTATATTAGGAAATGTGCCTCGAGCCTGGTTTAGAAGCCTTCCCACTGGCTTGATTTTTAGTTGGGAAGAGTGCCAGTAGAAGTTCATCAGCCAGTATTGAGCATTAAAGAGGCAGTTCATCCCTCTCTACCACCTTGCGATGATTTTTTAGCACAAGCATGAGACGCTGAAGGACTACATCGCTAGATTTAGACTTGAAGCTAACATGATGGAAAATCCATCTGAAGAAACCATGCTAGCATCAATTTCTATAGGACTCTGTAAAGATAGAAAGCTCTATAAAAGCTTGTATAAGTCTCTAGTGAAAGATCTTACCGAATTCTATGAATAAGCCACTAAGTAGATTAAGTGGGAGGAAACATTTAGCTCAGGAAAGTTTGAAATGAAGTGTGAGAAAGGTGGCTTCGCCCAAAGTAAGAAGAGGTGCAATGTGGATCAAGGTGACCGTTCTGATGTGCAGACTATGAAGAAGTCCCATAGGCCCAAAGGTGAGCAACCTCAAGCCCCAACTCACTATGAGCAGTATAGTGTCCTGTCAGACTCCCAAGATAAGATTTTCGCTGCAAAAAGAGAAAGGGAAGACTTCAGGAAACCCACTCCCATAAAGGTCCCTTATAGGCAGAGAAACAAGTGAGAGTTCTATGCCTATCACAATGAGGTTAGGTATGGCACCTCAAATTGTCGGGAACTCAAGGATGCTATTAAGGACCTGATTAAGAGAGACTGCCTAAGAAAGTACATGATGCAACCTTTAGGCCAGTGATCTGAGTGTTCCCAGCAGGACCCTGGGTGAGAAGAGGCCCGTACAATAAGAACCATTTTATGATGTATTTTTGAAAAATTAGTGAAAGTACTCTGACTATCTTTATTGATTATTGAGTAAAATTCTCAACAAAATATCATGACAAAAGCAAATCAACCTTGATACCAACAAGATCAGCCACTCATCAAGCTACAAAAATGTCTAAGGAGTAGCTCTCATGTGACCTTACTTAATTGCTAGCTTTCGAGCTAAGGTGCCAAGGTTCATCCCGAAACAATTGCTAACTTTCAAGCTCAGGCGTTGGGGCTCATCCTAGAATAATTGCCAGCTTTTGAGTCAAGGTACCAGTGCTCATCGTGGAATAATTACCAGCTTTCAAGCTGAGGCACCGAGGCTCATTCCAGAATAATTACCAACTTTCAAGCTGAGGCACCGGGGCTCAGCCCTAAACAATTGCCAGCTTTCAAGCTGAGGTGTTGGAGCTTATCCAGAAATAATTGCTAGCTTTTGAGCTGAGGAGCTAGAACTCATCCTGGATCAATTGCCAGCTTTTGAGTTGAGGCACCGGGGCTTATCCTAAAATAATTGTCAACTTCAAGCTAAGGCATCGGGGCTCATCCCGGAAACCCATTATCCAACTACAACCTTTGGTCCAGTTAAGGTGTGGAGATGCTAAAAAAAAACTCAACTCTAGCGATGCTATCTACTCACTGATGCACGAAGGTGCTAAAAATAAACACGTTTCATTTAGCAAAGAAGTTGTTGACATAAGTTAAAATTCATGCAAGCAATGGTGTGCTACAATGTGATCTATAAGGCACAGCTTTTGTACGGTCAAGTTCGTAGCTCTCATGCAACCTGCCTAAATGTTATTCACTCATAGTCCATTGATATCTGAACCTATTAACAAATTGAAGTGCAATCGATTGGCCATCTGAATATTTCACTCAATTGCGATTTGCAAAGATTTGTACAACCACTTATCTGAGCAGAATATTCAACACAATGCAACATTCACAAAGAGTTCATTCATTAAGAAAGCTCGATAAGGTAAGTTTACATCAAAAGGTTCAAAGTACATCGAAGTCAATGCCTATAGCTACCGTTTCCAAGGAAAGAAGACTAGTCTTCGAAAGCCAAACCTTAGCCAACAAGAGGATTTGTGGGCTTACCGAATCTCCAATTTTCTTCCTCCAAGCAACCTCCTCAGCCTCACCCTTAGGAGTGAGAATTCAAAAAGCGCTAGAGGGTGCAGCTGGAAGGAATATGTCTTATGGTGAAACCATGAGGAAGTAATCCAAGGTCAACATAAGACTTCCCTATAGCCAGCAAAAAGAGCTATCCACCGGAGTCACATGCAGTAGGCTATTCACGCCTCTTGATCTCTTATAATAGGCTATGCATGCCTCAAACTACTTTGCCGAAAGCCAAACCACCAAAAACATGGGGGTTTACTTAAAGCACCCATCGAGCTCTTCTATAGAGAAAGAAAGAGGCCATTAGGTTTTAAATCAACTAGCTCGATCCCTTGAAAAATCCACAGGATATCTGACTGCTCCTAATCGAATGGTTCAAGAAGAAATAAAACTGTCATGCCAACAGCTGGGAACCATGCACAGGAAAAAGCATGGCCAATGGTAGATGAAATGAAAGATTTGAGTCTGAAAAGACAACTTGATAGAAACTACAAGCAAAAATTTTGACTGCACAGTGAAATTTTAACTCCTAATCTACAAAGCGAACTGAGAGCTAGGGGGCTTATGTTATAGGCAAAATCTAGCATCGCAAAATAGGCCGAAGAAGACCCTGCAGCAAATTAAGTCCAAGAGAAAATAGCCTAACTTGTTAGGCCACTATCTGCACAAGCAGTAGAACGAAAGAGAGTCCAAGCTTGCTAAGTAGCGAGATCCAGCTCACATCTCGCTCTGCATGAACTCGTATTGCCAAAGGTGAGCTCACAAAGTTTGTCCTCACTGGCTGAAGATAGTAGCGACCCTGAGCTAGATGTAGCCCGCAAAATGAGGCACTGTGTCCAGATAAGAGCTCAGTGATGTGGAATGCTAGACAAACTTATGTTAACTCACAACTTCAGCAGACAATAGGGGCCTACTTGCAGAAAGTAATTTGCAAAAGCCAAACTGTAGAAGTTCATATTGCCTTGTACATTTAATACTTGATGTAATATATTTACAACATGTAAAATTACATTTATAACTTTCCAGCCTCTATAAATAGGAAGGAGAATACCATTGTAAGCAACTCTAAGTTGAAATACTAAAACTCTGTAAAAATCTCTTTATAAGTTATAACATTACTATGGACATAAGGTCTGGTACTACCTGGATTTAGTTGAACCACATTAAAATCATGTGTTCCCTATTGTTCTTCTTCTTCCTCATGCCTTTCTGCATCCATTTACCGTATTTGTAACTAGATTGTAGTTTGAGTCCTAAAAGAGCCTCTTCAGTTGGCTGGATTTTGGCAGAACCAAAATTCACCATCAACAAATCCTCAAATCCAAAATGGACTGGCCTAATTTGCATAAGTTTTAGCCCATATTTCCTAGAAGCAAACTAAAAGACTTTGGACTACATATTTTATATTAGTCCAAATATATGATTATAGAGATCGTGAAAAATTTGACAAAGGAGATGTTGAATTTGTTGAAAGTAGAACTTGAATTTGTGAAGTCCAAGAAGAGAAAGAGTATGATTTGTCTTGTGTTTTTGAAGAGGAAAAAGATGTAACATCAATTATGAAAGGAGATGTTGTGGATAAAAAATCAACTTTGGATGATAAGGTCCAAGAGGAGATAAATCAAGATTTCTCTTGTTTCCTTGAAGAGGAAAAAGAAAAGACCATGTCACCTGTGATAGGAGATGTTCAATTTGAAGATGCTATTTGGAATTGCAAATTCTAAGAAGAAATCGCCTACGATTTGGTTTTTCTTTTTGGAAAAGAAGATCAAGCCAATGAAGAACAAAAGACTACACTATCTATGGAAGAGAAGACTCCACTACCTACATCCTTTCCTACATGAAGTATTGCCTAACTTTGAAGGATTGATGTTCAAAGGAAAGTCCTAGGCAAATGATAATTCTTGATGCAATGCATAAAACTAATATTATTGATGTCAACAATTTGTGTCATTAAAGATAAAGAAGTCACAATTGTGACAAGGAAGATGATAGAGATACAATCATGATTATTCCAATAATGATAAGAAAAGAATTCAATCAATAAGAGGACATGATAATTCAAGGAGATGGTGGTATGAAAGATAAGCAATAGAGTGAAGTTGCAAAAGGAGAGATCAAAGACAAGGAAGACTTGGAAGTATCCCAAGTGTCATGATGATAATGGATTTAAAGTGATGACCAAGATGAGGAAAAATAATAATCGAGATGCAAGAAGACTCAACATGAGTATCGTTACTTAAGGTTACAAGCGAAACCATGAAGCTGATTATGATAAGACATTTGTACTCTAAGTTCGAGAGTACATTAAAAGTTTTTTTTTTTTTTTGAAGCCCTTCAAGTTTAAGGATTTTAAATAAAATTTTGGATTGAAAAAATTCCAAATTGAGAGGTGGTGTTGAAAATAATAATTTAAAATTTCTAAATTATGTCTCTTTGTATGAAAATGTCTTTTTTGTACCTATAAATATCTCCTTGTACTTAGTATTTATAAAGCAAGCAAAGTTTTGGATTGTCTCTTAGAAATTCTTCTTGCAACATAACTAGCCTGCAAATGTGCCACGACTCCTGCACTTGCTCCTAATATTGCTTCTGCAAGAGTCCGTGACATTTGATTTGGGAATTATTTCAGCTACTCCTAATCTCTCTCTCTCTCAAAGAAAAGCCTTATGGATGAATTGAAAAGCTTGTATAGACAGATTTTTAGACTTCAAACTTTTATCTATATGAGATATTATTTGTAAAAGATAGCGAGTACATGACTTACATAACACAACTTTGGGCCCTACATAGCATGTGGGACATATTTTGAACGTGAGTTTAAAGATGTGTTCCATCAGCTCTGTTGAAACAAATTAAGAATTGTCTTAAATTGCACCGGGTGAGGAGTTTCATCAACAGAAGAAATAAATATTTTATTTGCGGCCAACTTTTTAGAATTGAATTATTTTCATAGGTACTTTTAAGAGAAATGTTTTCAATTTATTTATAAATAAATTCTGAAGTTTAAAACAATGTTAAAATTAAGGTTTGTGCTTTGGTACGTTTTAGAAAAAAAATTCATACTAGTATATACTCTCTTGCAAGCTGTGTAATAAAATTTTGTGCTTTTCACAAATTTTTTATTAAAAATTGCAACATTTACATAAAAATTAAAAATTTTAAACATTTTTAAATGCAACATATAATTGTTTAATATTTTCTATTTTCATTTCTTGTTTTCATTTCCTGAAAATGATTTTCATTTTCAGAATTTCAAATTTTAAAAAGTATGTTTGGTTTG